>JAPMOB010249329.1:0-45313 GCA_029875015.1 Lepomis gibbosus
TAAAAGCCACACACACTCACATGGCGGAAAACACTTGTCATTTTTGCGGCTTATCCAGAGCGCAGTGACCCAAGTGACAGGGAGGTAAGGAGCAGTTGTAAATGCCGTAAATAACATTTAACATGAATCAGGTTCTTTTTATGGACCAGAGTGAATGAACCGGGGCTTTTCTTGTGACATTTAAAGCCCTTATTCATGCTGCTACATATTCATTTTACATGCTGACTTGACATTAGCCACCTCTGGGATGAGAATTTCCTGACATTTAGGCGTTAGAAAAGTCTTTTCATGGATTTATGTAATCAAAAAATGAGAATTTTTTGTGTTTTTTTTTTTAAGGACATCAAAAATAATTGAAAGGAGAAGCTCTACCAGGACAATCTTTCTGCACTGACATGACATTAAAAAGGCAGCAGAGCAGAGCAGTCAGCGGGGTGTACACCTGACAAGCAGAAAAATAAGGTTCAAGTCCTTTGGCAGCAAATATGCTTGACTATCAATGAATGAGGCAAATTCATACTTCACACATTTTCTGATTTAAAATGAAAATCTTTTCATTTAATCTTTTTTAATCTCTACGCCTCCAGATTAGCTTGACTCGCTCCATTGAACATGTGATAACTGGTCTACAGTGTGACAATTGCAGAATAAATGCATTCCCAAGACTGACTATCCAGAATCCTATTAAAAAAATGAATTTGTCAAACAGCTATAACAATTTGGTGATGCAAAAATAGTTTGCTGCAATCATTATGTCTACCGTGTGCCCTACAACACCCTGTTAACTAAGCAACTGACAAAATAAAGGAAGAAAGTTTGTAGCACTGAGCTCCCATTTGTGGCCACAATTACAGGACTGTGAATTCACACAAGACCATTTTTTCAGTGGGAAACCTCAGTATGTCAGCATACAGTAGGTTGAGATTTTACTTTCAAAAATTATACAGATCCACACAGGAAAACCATTCTTTGCACTTATATCACCACATCCTGCACGACTTCAATCATTGTGAATATGATAGTATGAGACAGCCGTGTAATGTCTGATGCAGCAGAAACTGCCAAAGATTGCAATATTAAGAATGTTCCTTCTACAGAAGTTAAAGAAAAAGAGAATGCATCACAGAGCCAGATAATGGGAGAGAGAGGAGAAAGTGAGAGCAGAATACTTACGCCAGACTTGCAGCTGACTGACACAGTTGCCGTGGCAACTCAGCGAGGATGCTGCGTATGCTGCTACAAATGCTGAGTCAGGCCCAAACTCAAATATGCTCTAACCTTCTTGCAGCTGTCTAAAACGACACGAAAACTTGAAGAAAGTCGTATTTGGTGTTTCTTGGACAAAAACTCAAAAATTACTACTGGTGTGGATTTCACTAACTAGAAAATTAAGATTGTAAAATTTGAATTTTTCTAAAGATTTAACTGTGAGACAGAGTTAAAACTAAAATGCAGAGAAGTCAGAGAAGTGACACAAAACTCAAGTCAATTCAAGTCAGTGTAGCTGAATGGAGAATTCATTGTACCTGCCTATGTCTTATACTGTCACTCTGACCACAGACACACCCCTGACGTCTTTAGGACATGCCCCTTCTATCACAGCTAAAACAGTGTGTGTTTGTGAGTTTGTGTGTGTGTGTGTGTGTGTGTGAGAGAGAGAGGGTGAGGCTACTTTAATGCAACTCTTAACCTTTGACCACACAGCAAAACATAATATTTTAAACATTAGTTAGCAACTAAATGAACACTTCTCCATTCAAACCTATTCATTCTCTTTGTATGTGTGATCAGCACACACACACACACACACACACACACCACATATACTTATACCGCATATAATGTACTGTATATGGGCAGAAAGTGTGTGGGGATGGTATGCCTTTACATAGTCTTGTGCACATTATCTGTGCATTCATTCACACTTTTTTGTGCAGGTGAAACACACACAGAAACATACACACATATGTACGCACACACATGCGGAATGCCATAGCATTCAGCCAACACCAAGCTGTGCCTTATACAAACAAGAAAATAAAAAATGTAACGAGTTTATGATTTTGGTCCGGAGAGGCCCTCATGCCAATGATAGGCTGCTGAAGCATAATTTCAGGGAGTAAGAGAAAGATAAAGCGAGGACGGAAAAACCACTAGTTTGAAAAAACAACACAGGGCTGAAGTACCGATAGAGCTGTAGAGGGAGAGAAGCGAGAATGCAGGAGGGAGGCATGGAAAGAGGAGAAAGTGGCAGGGAGTGGTATTGCTAAAACTTCAGCCTGATAGCATGATATATATAGAAGCATTTGTTAAAATGCCATACAGACCAGAGCAAGAGGCTAATTACAAGTCACACATGCGTACATCCATATGCAAACATGCACCATCACACACACAAGACACACACACACACAGCTGAAAAAAAGGGGAAAAAATGATCAATAAAACGACAATGATAGAGAGAGCAAAACAAAAATGGGACCTGCAATTAAGTACCTCTTTTTTGGAAAGTGTCAAGTAACAAATTGGACTGGGTTAGAGGGGTTGAGGAATGTTGGTTTTCCACAGAGAACCTCTCTTGACCTCTAGACGTGAGCCCACTGAACCGACTGTACTTCAGCAAAGCGAGGTGAAACTGATTTATCGCGTGATGAAAGCATATAATTCCAAATCATCAGCACAGTATTTTACAAAGGTTGGGTAGTGGGGGCTAAAACAAGAAGAAATGTCTTGATGCAAAGCCATTATCCAGGTCAGTTCATACTGTCTTTACATTTAACCTGTTTGAAAAGGCTTGTGCATTCGAGTGAGGCTTCTGGTGAAAGTTGTTTTTCCATTTTGTGCCATTAAATTGTTCCTAAATCTTTCTTAGGAATATGTCTCCAACTTTTTCAAAAAATGTGGGACAGCACACTATTTCACCTGCTGGGTATCCACAGGTCAAGAATGTGCTTGAAATAAAATGCATGTGAAAGCGTGTCCAAAAAGGATGTTCAAAACGTGCCAGCTCCCTGACCACAGCCCTCTGAAGTCAGTCATTCACAGCCAGCCCATCCAAGCCAGCACTGTCTGCATGTGATGCATTTGTATTTAAATCCATTTTGTCTGAGGTTTTCCCCACAAACCCACTACAAAAGTGACCGCCACACATGGAACTTCCACTGGACCTACAGGCACATGACCGCCCCTGTGTCCATGGATGGCCTTGACCACCTTAAAACACCCCTCTTTCTCTTCTTGCAGTCTGTCCATGACAAGGTGCTACTCGGACCTTCAGCAGTGCAGAATTCTCCATCATATTTTCAAGGAGTAGTTCCACACTCTGGGAAATACACTTTTACCAGTAGCAGGTTAACTTATCGTAGACTAAAGACTGGAAACAAACGGTAAAAGCAAGACTTGAAAATACCACAATATACTTTACTGGTGCATCGCTTTAAGAAATATTTGCCTCCTTATTCATCTGCCTTCAATTCCTCCATTCACCACAGCTTATAGCTATAAAGCAGCATCTCTTACTTTTACTTTATCATCACCCTTTCTTGCTTCAACATTAGTGTTAAAGTTGACTTTTAGAAAGGCCTTTCTCTAGCCTCATGGCAAAATCACAAAACTAAACCCCAATCTGTAATCTCTTTATTCCACATGCTCTTTCTACCCTCGCGTCCTCAGCTACTGAGCTGTCAATCCTGTAATTGCATTTTATTCCTTTCCTTTTTCCATAACCAGGCTGGCTCCACGCCTGTGTCAGCCATGTGCTTGGGTTTGGTGGCTGCAGTCAGATGGATGCGTGGGTAGGAGGAGTAGAGGGAGAAGGAATGAGAGAGACAAAGAAAGGAACACAAACAGAGGGAAAGAAGAGGAGGAGAGGAGCGGAGGAAGAGCAGGATATAACAACATATTAACACCTCTCAGAATATCCCAGCGTACAACAACAAAGAAGCCAAAAGACACCAACGCCCACTATGCCTTCGTCATTTTATGTGACTAGACGAAAACAGCAAAACAGAATAAAAACTTAAAAACACCTCAAAGGAAAGAGAGAAGAGCGTGATGACTTTTCCCAAACAGTAAAACAGTAATTACCCAAAACCCTCAGTGCTGTTGTTTGACACATTCACATGACAAGTCGCGACAACATCAGATGACCAGTCACATTTTCTGTTTTGTCCAGGGGACCTAAAAATAGCAATAATAAAGAAGTAATGGCGAAGTCATGACAAAAACATTATTCTGTTCTGTGGTGGTTTGTGGGACGAGGACCGACATCGCAGTTAATGTGTTTGAGAGCATATTTCTGGCTCCTTGATGTCATGCAGCAGCTGAGCTGAGAAATCCAACTGGATGAAGCTGTGAAGGAAGGAAGGAACCACAAAGGAGGAAACACAAGAATGAGTTGAATTCCTCGCCTTTCAGTTTGAGGTGGCTGAGCAGCAGGAGAGATCATGGGTAAAGCAGGGTCGAGCTCACACGTTATTGGTTTCCAAACAACGAGACGTGTTTTTATAGTACACAGGATTCTGGTGAGACATGAGATTCTACAGTAATCTTATCCTTAGTGCCACAGCAGTGTCAGTCTCCAGGCCTAAAAATCTGTTCCAGTCATGCTTACAGATCTGCCATTATTAACTTGACAAGTTCTGATCATAACATCGAGAACAATGAGCCATCTGCTGAGTGAACAGCGTTATTGATTGGCTATGACTTGAAACATTAACTATAGAGGAGACTTCTGGATTGATTTTTGTCACGGAAGAGCAAGATGGTTTCATGATAACATTTCTAGGTAGACTGCCTGGCCAAGTAAACATACAAACTCATTGGCTTAGTCAATCGAGGCAGATAAATTGGATTTAAAAATGCATGGAAAGTTGAAGAGTGTTAATGCCTTGCTCTGCAGTCCTGTGGCACCTCTAATAAGCCTATTCCAGGTAAAAAGGGACGAAATGAGTTTTAAAAATTACGGTATTTTGTCATTGATACAACATTTCACAGTAGACAGCAAGAGCAAATGTGGGAGAGAAAATTCGGAATAAGATGCGACACAGGGCCTGAGCTAAATTTAAATTTGTAGACAGAGTGATTAGCGGATGTATGCTAGCTTTTCTTCACTTTTCAGCAAGTCACCTGTTTTATTGCCATTCTATTAGCCTTTATAGCATGCCATGCTGAAAATAACAGTGTTTTGGTATATAATCATGTATTAGTTATCAATGCAGTTGAAATCCTTTTAATGTAATTGGGTGTTTCCGGCAATTACTCGTTCTTTGGTGCTGTCCCACACTTAATTTCATTGGGTTTTCTGGCAGAATTTCACTTTATTTTGTGAGGAAAAACATAATTATTAGTGTTGCGTTAGCCTATGGACTGTGACTCAATGACTACAAAGACATGTGGACCTTGTGATCAGGTCAGGTATTAACAATTGATTTAAAACTTCTCAATTCAAATGCTCTTCTAAACAACAGGGACACTCAGTCAGCCAACCCTGACATATTATGTCAATAGAGAATATGCATGAAGTTTATATCTGGTGGATGGGTTTCTGACTTTTTCAGCATCTGTAGGCTTACACTGAGTTAAACACAGCAGAGACTGGGAAGTGAAAGATGGACTTTACCCCGGGGAAACCGGATAGCTGAGGCTATAGGTGGATGTTGGGGCTTACTAAAATTCTATGTTTAGCTGCAGCAGTATACTCAAACTTAACAGTGAAGCAGCAGCGCATGCCTAATGCATTAAGACATGGACAGCTTCAGTAAGTTGACATATTGCAATGGGTCTGCTGTGAAGTACAAACTCATCAAAGCACTTAACCTTACCCAAAATGCATTTGAGGAAGCAATGTGGTTCAGAGGTTTGGTGAGGGGTTATAGTATTCACAACCTCATAAAACACACTGTTGTACTGAGTGGAGTATGTCATGTTGAGTGTAGTAGCAGCAGCTGATGTCCTGAACTGGCTTTCACGTTTGTACCAAAGCTTTAGTAAAATTTTATCAGAACTTATCTAACAATTTTGACCAGGTTAAGCCTGACTAGAGACCAGGTCAGGTTTACACTTTTCTTGGGTTCCTTGTTATTCAAAAAGCCACACAGAAGTAAACTCCATTGGCTTGCTTTGTCTTGTTATTATTTTACTGGTATGAATAATGTTGACAGTCCACAGAATCATGACTTTTTTCTACTGAGTTTATTTCTATGTAGGTGTAGTAATGCATCATCAGAGGACAGATCAGTTGAAGGATAATTTGCTCCTCTACAGGTTGAGAAATCCTCCTTTAGGCTCATAAAATCCTTCGAAAATTCATTAGATTATCTCAGAAATGCATCGTCATGGCAAAGACATTTTGGATAAACATCATCTTCACGGGGCAGTGACATTACCTTTTTTTGTCCATAAGGCTGAGATGTATCACTGCCTTAGCCTTGATTCAGCTTAAAACAGAGTATTGCTTATATTGATACATTCTGGGAGTATGAATAACACTGAATTGTGCTTCAGAAGTGGCTGATGAAATGCGGATTTCCCTCTCTATCATGAGGTAGAAGGGCCTGACAAAGGTTCCCAATGCTGATAATGGCTACCTATTAAGGTCACGTAGAGTACCGTGTCCAGCCTTGGGGAACACCTCATTGTGATGCACATGAGAATTAGTTTATGGCCCACGGAGTTAATTACAATAAGAAAGAACTGAGCAGGCAAAAAAAAACAAATAAACGGTTTAAGGTAATTACACTCCATTATCCATCAGACATTTCGTGGACCAAGAGATAATGTGCACGTGTATGGCAACGACGTGCTCGGGACAACCATACCCTCTGTTTGGCTTAATGGAGGTGCCCATTATCTGCAAATGAAAGGCTGATTTACGCCAACACTTTCTACGTTAGTCCTCAGACAATGTCTCATTATGGGAAGTGTGTCTGATAACTGGGCAGGTGTCTCTGCACACGTCTGTGGATGCGTCTTTCTCATTGTCTCTTTGTGTCCGTCATTCCTCCTCTCTCTGTCCTTGGGTTAACGTGGTGTCAGTCGTCATGTTTTTCCAGTGGAACTGTACACCAGCAGAAACTTAACGGGCCTCTCTTGTGTCAGACATCCCTAAGTTGGAACAAGAGAGGTTGAACTTAGCAGAGAGAGTGGACAGAGAGAGAGAGAAGGTAAGAGGAAGAACAGAGAAGAAAGACAGACTCAGTAACTTGTTCACGGTGTGATACCGCCAGAGTAATACCACTGCAGCAACAGGAGATCCCACAATACAACAGGCTGACAGGATACGCAGTCCTAATGTCCTGCAGCCACCACGAAATCTTATGCATGCAAAGAAAACTCTGGTGATACAACATAAATGTTGCCTATCCTTTTGTTCAGTAGAACAGATGCCTTACATTATAGTGAACAGATGCCTTACATTATAGTGAACTCACATATAATCTAGGCTAAATACACAAAAAGAAAATTGCTCCCCAACCACTGTGCTCATACTTCTATCCTCCTCTGAGGTCAAATTACAATAAGTGAGCAATATGAAAGCATGACTTTGTTTGCCTCACTTTCACTGACCATCAATGGTGCTTGTTTTTAGAGGTCTTTTACGACCATTTTGCTTTTCATTCATCCAGATTTTAATGTCTGCCTCATTAAAAGCAAGTTAAAGCAAAGGTAAAAAACATTGCACAAGTTCTAATAAAAACCAATGTTAATGAGGAGACAAGGACACTTTGCTAACCCTAACTTTGACCAAATGACTCCCACAAACAAATTGGCTATAAAACAACCCTAAAATAATCTAAGGTCTGCTTGTTGTTCAAAAGAGTTTTCAAACAACAAAAGCATAACCTGGGGCAATCTGAGTTGCAAAATGTGTGTGAGACCAAGTGTTTTTTCAGAGTCTGGGATTTTCCCTTACATCACCAGCATTATTAACGGTAGACGTAAATTAACTTCTTATGTTCCAACACCTTACTTATAATTCACAACAGATACACACATGCCAACTTTTTACAAAAGTCACACACACACACTAAAATAGGACAATTTCCCCTTTTCACACACACAAAAATATGTATGCTGTGTAAAAACAACACTCCCAACATATCATCTCTATTTGTCGAACAAATACAGAGGATTTAGTTAATTACTGTTTGAGTCAGTGGACTCAAACAGGACTCAAACATCTACTCTTCTACCTAGAACTTAAGTAGCTGAGTTCAGAGAGAGAAAAGGGATTTTCATTGCCTGTCTTACAGATTTGTCCAACTCTCCATTTTTTATGAAATGGTGAGTATTGAAAAGAGCAGTTTGATGTGAGGCTAATTGTATACAGGTCAGAATAAGGCTTATTGTCTCCTGCTGAAGTGATAAGGAAGAGAAATGTTGCCTATTTCAACTTTGCAGAGAGTTGTACACATTAAAGAACTGTGTCTTAAAGGAAAAGTTTTACATTTTGAGAAATAAGATTAGTCTCTTTCTTGCCAAATTTTAGTTGAGCAGAAAGCAGCGGGTTAGCTTAGGCAAGCATAAAGACCCAAAGCAGGAAGAAACAGGTGGTCTACCTCTGTACAAAGGTGACAAAATCCACCCTCCAGCACCTCTAATGCTCACTAATTACCATGTTACATGTTGTTTGTTTAATCCATAAAAAGATAACCCCAACTGTCATCACTGTGGGATTGCCGTACAACTACCGGAAAACTCCAGAAAGCCACTTCACTCACCAGAGAAATAGCAAAAAGTCCCCCTTAAACTGCAAATTGTAGTTTTAACACTTAGTTTTAGACTAAACAAATGACATAAGGTTTTAATAAGGGAGCTTCAGAGGTGCTGCTAGGTAGAGTTTGTGACTTTCTGACAGAGCCGGGCTAGCTGTTTCCAGTCTTTGTGCTAAACTAAATTAACCATCTCCTAGATCTACATTCCTATTGAACAGACATATACGAGAGTGGTATCAATATATTAATCCATCTCTGCAAGAAAGAAAATAGGTGTATTTAGCAAAATGTCAAACTATCACTTTAATGGACTGCTGGGTCAGTGAGTCCAAATAGAGACATTCCCTCTTTGGAGATGTGAATGCCAGAGTGAGTGTAAGCTGGAAATCTTAAGCAGACCTCTGGGAATGTTAAACATGGTAAACAACTCCATATGTGTACTCATTGTGCTGTTAGGACATATGTAGATAATGTTGCTTATAACCTTCCATGGAGGAGGGTGAAAAAAGTTTGCCCCCAACAGGCAAACCCAACCACAGACATGCACGCTCACATATAGTTATGGGTCTAAATATGCTGTGTTTTGAGTTGTATTCAATAACGCTATAAAAGTGCGGCTACAGACGAGAGGTTCAATTTCCTTGGCTCGTTGGCTTGTTACATCGTCATTACTCAGCGGTTGTTTTCAAACGGGGCATGTCTGTAGCACTCCTTACATGAGGGATTGTGTTGATCCTCTCCAAAATATGGCACACGCACACACAACCCACGCACAAACACACACACACACAGTCACTCACTTGTGCCTCGTCACAAAGAGATCGACTCTGACATGCTGGTGTGTGATTTGCTCTGGCAACTAAAAGCCAGCCATTGGTTACTGGAGAGTTCTGCAGGCAGATTGTGGTTGCCTTGCAGATTCGTCTTTCCTCCCCCAGAGCCGACCCGTGGGGCTGCAAATGTCTGCACCCTCTTTTAGCTATTTTTAAGAGTGTGTCATTAAACAGCACACAGTAGGGAGTGACAGGGCAGATGGAGGAGACAGAGGGGCAAAGGTCATGAACTTGGGCCAAGCAGGGTGAGATTGCGGCTGTCTGCTTTTGTCCCGACTGAACCAAGTCTCCTGAAATGTGACTGGGCAACCATTCAAGGTGCAAACCACAGTACATATACAGTATGCCAGTATAATGTAGGAGTATAATGATGAGATTCCCATCATTTTCTTAGGTAAAAGTAGAATTCCACTCTATAAAAATACTCTATTTGAAGTAAGTTCTGTCAGAAATTCAGTAAAACTACAAACCACTTATGTAATTACAGTATCGTAAGTATTTTCTTAACATATGTGTTTATATTTAAAATCTTAATCTACAAATGTTATTAATTATAGATGTCAAGTAGAAAAGTAAAAAAATCCCTCAAGTAATCAAGTAAGTAAGGCTACAACAACCAATCGACAACTAGTTTGATAATGGATTCATTAGTTTCAGTAATTTTTTAATCACAAATGTTCAGTCTCAGGTTCTGGTGTTTTTTCAAACAGTGATTTAAATATTTGTAGGTTTTGGACGGTCGGACCCATCACCACTGTGGGCTTTAAGTTATTGTGAATGGCGTATCTTGTCATTTATTAGACTAAATTGACAAAAAATTGACAGATTAACTAATAATGAAAATAACTGTTAGTTACAGCCATACCATCATGTAAAGTGCAAGAGTATAGTACTTGAGTAAATGTACATACTTAGTTACTTTCCACCAATGTGTATGATTATCCTTATAGTTTTTGAAGTCTAATTTGGTCCCAGGCAAGGAGTAATTTCTCACATACGTGTATAGTTTTTATTTTTCAGGGTTTTTTTCCACACAATTCACAGAAAAATAGCTATCAATAAATCAGACCCCATGACATGCTTGCCCTTTGTTAACTTCCGGTACAAAAGAGCTGAAACATCCAGGAAGTGACTCTTTCCCACGTCGTAACTTTCAAAAGAATGAACTCAACCAACGGAAACCCACTGCAGCATGACTTCTAGTTTGCTCTGTTTCCTGTAAAATCGTGAGAGTGTAGCAGGTAGACAGATGGATTGGACGCAAACAAGCGACTTGGTGATGAGGAAAACCTGCTCCCCAGAAAGAGAATGCATGGTGCATATTTTGGATACTGCTGTCCATCAAATCCTGACTTCCTATTAAAAAATAACTTGTAATTGTGCTTGAGTGTGTATGCAGCAGGGTTGCAGCATGAAAATTGGCGGTTATCATACCATTTGTGTTACAATGTGTTAATAATAATAAAATGTGTAATACCGCATACGGTGATATCGTGAAACTGATATTTCCTGAGACACTTACACTGCTGTAAACCTAGCATGTAGTACATGTGGGTGTAGGTGAGCGTGTTTGCATGCTCATGCCAACGTCTTTCCAGGTTTTTGTGTCCAAGTCCAACTGTAATTATCCGCTCCTCCGCCAGTCTGCGTGTGCGGAGCGCTGAGCCAGCTTGGATCAGGATCTGCGGTTGGCGTAGTAGGAATGTCTTTGGCATGGAGTTTCCTGGCTGACATTGAGGAGGCCAAGCAGGCCGGTGTGGCACGGGGACGGAAGACCGTCTGGAGGCTGTCCCAACCACTCTGGTTGAACGTATGGACAGACAGATGACAGGATTGATGGCCTAATTAATGCCTACCTGTGTCCTTGACTTCCACATATTCTCAAATAGAGTTGGATCTGTCTGTTAAGTTACAGTTATAATCCCTACATGTAGCATTGTTATCAGCTCCCAGCTGCAACATACACACTTTGTTCTCCTTGTCATCATCCTCTCGCTTTTTGTCTCTACCCATCTTCCTCTCTTTTCCTCATCTCTTTCACTTCATCTTCTTTTTGCATTTTCCCTTTCTCACCCTGTCATGTTTGCTTCTTCCCCAAAATGATGAATGCATTCAGTGTACAGTAAATGTTGGGTGGCGTAGAGTGTAAAATGGGGGTTTGGGCAGGATAAATGTATGGCTACACACACAACCTCACAGTTGAAGCATTTGCGTGTGTGTGTGTGGTGTAATTACAGATGTCAGTCATAGTGCAGTTAACTGTAACATCAGTTCAGCACACAGTACGATGAACAAAATGTGTATTTCATCGAAAAAACACAAACTCTATTCACACACACACACACACACACACAAAACTCTAAAGCATACAATAGTCAAAATATGATCTATAATTGAATTCTTGAAGAGGCTCCTACCATGATATTGTCCTCTCACAAATCAGTGGAATCATGCAAACTGACCTATGTAGTTATTTTCAAGTAAGACCAATATACTTTAGTGACTATAATGATACCACAGTGCTGTTTTAGTGTTGTTTGAAGAAAATAAACTATAATCTTCAAAAACATCTTTTCTGGCTGAAACCTGGTCCAGCAATTGGCTGACATGAGCAGCTCTGCGCAGTGCGGACAAGTCAAAGCAGGAGGATTTGCTTGCAGTTTTTAAGTGTGTGTGTGTGTGTGTGTGTGTGTGTGAACTTGGAAACACTTTTGGATCAAACCCTTTCATATTTGCTCCCCTTCCAACGCCACCTCTATGATATCATGTTTAAGAAAATATACACTGGCCGAACAAACAGAAGCCCTGCGACAGGTAGATTTTAACACCTTCCACTGCCACTCATCACACTGCACATATCCAGACACATGTATGGTATATTCCAAACAAGAAGGGGTGAAAGTACAGGAAACAGGAAGCTTGTCTTCCCGTAAAATAGGTGTTGATGAATAAATTTTGTAAATCCTGTCAAATCCTTCCTTGAAATGCCTGTTTCACAATAATATTAGGGACAAGCCAGTGAAGCTGTACATGGCCCTCTTCTGGTGGAATTGTGTGTGCATGTGTACACACGGCTGTGTGTGAGAGAAAGCCCCTTATTGATACGAGCATGCAGGAATTTGGTCTCGGACAATAGAAGCCCTCGGCCAAAAATGACAGTGAACTTGGCTGTTGTGTAAGTGTGTGTAAGTAGGGCACCTGCTCTCTTTGCACAGTGTGATGGGCTCTTTACACAGCAGTACATCCTGCCAAAACCACAGCAGTGTAGTGCAATACATTATGGTGATAAGACAACTTCAAATGAGCAAACGGAGATGTGTAAATGTGTAAGAGCCATATGCTAATCTTAATACTGTTACTAACAGTCTACTTGGCCATTTTTATAGTTTCTTCTTTCTGTTGGTCTCTAACATTGCAAAATGCTTTGCCACTGTTGTGGTGCATCATATGAACTGGCTTGAACTGAACTGATCAGCTGGTCTTGAGGTGTCTCATCCACATCATAAAATATATACACAATAAGGTAATAAAGTAGAACCAGGACTTGTTCGTTTCACATCATTAAAAAGACAGGAGGAGGATCATACTACCAGTGAGGTCATCACGTAGCCCACCCCTGACAGTGCGTCAAGCATGCGCTCACTCTGTCATTAGACAGCACGACACACTGTGGTTCCCATAGTTATTATTATTATAAGCCTATTGAATTAACTGAAAATCAGGTATTCAGTTGTCTATAGCGGAACGGCTATAGCCATTAAATTGCCAAAACCAGGGGCTTTTATACTCTGTAAATGTCATCGTTAACCTTTATCAGTAAACGAACATCATAGCAAAAACCTAACTTTCCACTTGGAAAGCTATAGCAGTATAAAAATAAAATAAACATCACAACGCCCTAAACGTAGGCTTTTCCATTTGTTAAGTTATAAAGCGTTACTCTTGGGCCATAAAAGCCCGCTGGGAAAAAAACCCCAGCAGGGACTTCATTTTGTCCAGACGCACATAGGTCTCTACATATGATGCCCCATAGGGCCGAAAAAAAAGTCACGAACGCATTACCGCTGTGCGTAAAAGTGGTTATTATGGTGGGACAGGCTTTGTGGCAAGAAAAGCCCCACGCGAGAGGCCGTTTCTAAAACGTTAAAGTTGTTGCACTTACCGGTTTGGTGAATAAATAGAGTTGAAATCAGCGTTCAGAGACGAACATCATCGCCCGTAGTGGACTGTAGTTGTTTGGTGTCAAAAAGACGTAGAATGGATGAAAACCAAAAAGCCGGCAAACGCCTCTCCCCCCTCTCTCTGGTCACTCTTACTCTGTGTGTGTGAAAAAGACGTTACAGCTCACAGTGCGTCACAGATGCAAACTGAAACTCCCGTCTGTCTCTGTCTCTGTGTGTGTGTGTAATCCCGCTCTACTTCGGTTCACCACCTGGCGAGTGAAGCTCGTAATGCATGTCTGTAGGTCTCCTTCTATGGATCCTGTAGGCAGTAAGGAGACCCAAAGTGTTCAGATTAAATAAATAACTTGAAATAGATGAGTAAAAATAGAAATAAAAGAAGACATTATGAACTACAAAAAATCACATTAATAAATATAAAACTATTAAAATATAGCTAACCACAGAATTTGAAATGATCTTGGCTAATACCCCCCCCCCCCAACATACACAACCCCCAAAATACTATGTCCTGATGCCTCTTTTTTGAGTCTTTGTCTGTCATTCAAGAGAAACAGGGCAGAGCCAGTCATCTGTTCCCTTGTCCTGAATGAGCTGACAGTCAATCACCTAGCCGTTCAAAAAACAGAAATGTTAAGTTGAACTTACCTCAGTTTTGAACTTATACAATTTAAAAAATATATATAATTTTGACCATGTGGGTAACAAAAACCTATCCTCTGTACAGCAAAGATCATTTGACCTGTTTTTAGTTTATTAAAATTAAAACAGATGTTTGCAATTATCAGTGGTGTCTGTCAATGTAATTTAATGGCACAAATAATTGCACATTCTACCTTGTCATAGAAGGAAAAGTACAGGGGACACTAATAACATTAACTGTGGCTCTGTTCTGTTCAAGTGCCCCAGTAACAACAGAGAACCATGCAACGTGTCAAACTGTCTTTTGTGATAAAGGTCTATTGTTATATACTGAAACTGTGTCTAATATTTACCAGTTGCTTCTTAATGAGATCTAATTGTCTGCATGGGACTCCCCACTTAGATTTTCTAATCCAACTTCAATCCTGTGGACAGTTATTTTGTCTACTGACCTACATATGTCATCTCTAATGTGCATTCAAATGTTGAACTTTAGCTGTACAATATATCCCCATGCTCCCGTACAAGGTTTGGGTGTAAGCCCCCTGTGTCTTTAAATCTAAAATAATCTGCAGTCTGTGGATTCTTCTGAATATAGTCACTCCAGGCCAGGGTCAAGCCCTCAGGTGTTTGGTTGCAAATAACGCAATATAAGGAAAAATACTTCATCATGGTTACAAGAAATTAAATACCCCTAGTCACATTACATGTATTTTTTATGTCATTTTAAAAAGTTGTCTTTGTGATGTTCTCTAAATAAAAGCAGCTCAATTAAAAGTTCGATTAAAGTAGTTCAATTGAGTGAGTGGCTCTTTCTAAGACCAATTAAAATACTGCATGAGCGGACGGTACTATGCCAGACTAAAAAAAAGATCACATAGCTTTTCCAAATACACACACATAATATTGAAAATCTGATACCAGTGAATGAACGAGATTTCCACCGGCCCCCGTTCGTCTAGTGGGATGAACCAGTGAGTCAGTATTAGTCAGTCATTCATGTCAGTCACAGATGAATCTCTGTGCTGTTGTCTGCGCTGTCTCCTTCATTCATCACACAGATCTTCACTGTTCAACGCATCATTTGAATACTGCGTGTGGATGTAAGTGGGCTGCATCTTGTGTATGTGTGTTCATGAGGGGAGAGAAGGGGCCAACATTTGTAGGCCCTATTTGTTTGTGTGTGTCCTGAATTGCAGACATTCATGCTGTTTTCCTCTATATACTGCAGGGCTATCATATCACAATACACTTCATTGTGGGTCAGTGGTTTAAAGTAAAAAGAAAGGCGGAGTGACTCCGAAGCATGCTGGTAAAAAAACCACAGTGGTGACTTTGTGTTACGGTCAATGCTGCTGTCTATAGGAGAGGAGGGGTACATCATAAGACATGAGTCAAATTTATTACTGTTTTTTTAATCTATTTATTTATTGTTACTGTAAGGGACAGAGGGAGGTGCCATAGGAGTCAGAGATGAACAGGCAACAAGTTGATTCAAACTGTATATTTTTGGATGTTTCAAGAAATAAGACAACAAGGGGGTGCGTAAAGTTCCATGAATATGATCCACGTGGTGACATAAACAAACAAAATTGCTCTGATGCTAGAAAGGCTATTTTGCTATTTACATTTATTCATTTAGCTGACGCTTTTATACAAAGTGACTAACAATTGATATACATATCAGAGGTCGCATGCTTCTGGAGCAACTAGGGGTTAAGTGTCTTGCTCAGGGACAAATTGGTGGGTGTGTCACAGTGGGGATTTCAACCCGGGTCTCTCACACCAAAGTTAAGTGTCTTATCCACTGAGCCATCACCACCCTATGCTATGTTGAATCTTGTTTATGTCAGTCACCTGTATTGTCAACAATTGGTAAAAATGAAATTCACTTTTGCTGTATGAAGTTTTTTTTTGGCTTCTGAAGGACAGAAAAAGTTTGAGAACCACTGGTTGAGTGGAAGAAGGAAAATTGGTCTTTATTAGATGACCTGTAAAACAATGACAGTTCTGGTCTTCAACAGACAGCCTTGGCCTTCTTTTAGGATCTCTGACTTTTGCTTTTTTTTCCACTTGATGTTAAGGATTGTGTAAATGACTTTGCCTACATGAAGTTGAGTTTTTGCTACCTTCCGGCTGCAATGAAATTATTTCCATTGTTGATTAATCGATGTGTTAGTGAACAACGGCAATCATAAATCACAAGGGGACGTCTTTAACTTGCTTGTTTTTTTTCTGACAGTCCAAATCCTAAAAGTTGTCAGTTTGCTATAATTTGAGATAATGCAGCAAAACTTAACATTTCAGTAGCTGGAGAAAAAAAAGATTTTAAAAAGATAATTAAACAATTCATTTTTAAAATTGTAGCTGATTAATTCTCTGTTCATCAACTAAACTAATTGATTAATCGGTGAGCTCAATGTAAAAGCGAGCAAAGCACATGCACAGGCGAGGAGCTGATGGCTCATTGCAGAGGGACTGAGCACCTCTGGAGGGCCCTTGGATTGAAAGACCCGAATATGCTACCTGGATACAGGGCGATGTAAACCCCTCATTCAGATTCCTGATCATGTGTTCAGGCTATGATGATTGAAAATACGATCAAGACCAGAATAAGACTCAAAACCGGGGACACCAATGTGCATGCAAACATACTTAAGTTTTAAGAGACCCTCTCCTCACCAGGTGAAGAAAGAACAGGCACAAACTGGCACCAGTGAACGGATTTAATTACAAAGAGGAACCCACAGTGACAAAACAAGAACAGCTACATACATGAAGAAACTCCGATAGACTGTAACAATGACAACTGCAAGATGTCAACTAGAGTTGGAGATAAACAAAAGTCAGGTGTTTTCCTTCCTGTAGACATCCATAACAAGGCAAACATACGTTTTCGAGCTAACATGGCTACCAGTGAAAACATCAATGCCAAAACTCTATCTTTCAGTCTGTAACAAAAGAGGCAATCTTGTCTTCTTTTAGAAAGATCTATGACAGTTATAATTTAAACATTACTGACAGCGCATGCCAGAGAGGAAGAGGGAAAAATACAAACAAAAACAAACCTTACACAAATATATAAAAATATGCCATTAGATTCATATCAACAATTGAGGACCGCGGGGGCACTATTTACAGAAAAAAGGCAATATATACCAGTATTTACAACAATAAAGACTTCTCTCACATACGGGCACGAGAAGGATACTTACAAGTTACAGTGATGAAAGGATGGGTTTGATGTGATGGTGAGTGTGAATATGTTAAGTGTAAATCTTCTCTGTTGCTTTAACTGGCACACAACTTTGCTTCATTCTCTCAACTCTGGTAAAATTAGCATTGAGCTCTACTTCATATTTAAGATGTGTTTGTGTCTATGTGCATGCTCTGTATGTCTGTAAAGTGAAGAGCGCCTACTTCAATACACTGGGTTCAAAACCTAAAATGCAACTGCTGAAAATATGATTATTCAGTCATATTCAGTTTAATACTTATGTGACTGGTGAGGAAACGTACATTTTTGAGGCAAATCTTTTTTCTAACTTTCTAAATCGTCTGATTTGAAATGATAGTGGTTTTCAGAAAATTATCAAAATAAAGAGACCCCAGGGCTTTCCTGCCCAACTCAAATTTTACAAACACTGCTTCAAAAGCGTTGGTACCGGCAGAGATACCACACAAGATGTTCCTCTAAACACCCCGAATTTCTCACGATCTCACAGAAATATACTAACTCCGTATTGTTCAACAGCCAGTATAGATATACAGCAATAATCTTCATGGGTAACTTGGTAGCTCTTGGCACTGAGAACACAAATATTAATTTTGTTGTGAATCTTTTAGAACATACTAAGAATACTAAAAAAAAAATCATACCTTAACATTAGGGGACATTAAAGGAATAATTGAACGAATGATTGCACAATCATTTTACTCACTTTTTTGCTTAGTTATATTAATACCACTTCCTCGTGTCTGTTCATTAAACATGACACCAGCAGTAGGTTACCTTAGTTTAACACAAGACTGAAATAGCTAGCAAGGCAACTCACTTTCAGTGAGTACAAAAAACAAAGTGTAAAAACGTTTTTGTGGGGGTTATGTGCGGTAACTTAGCAAATGGCAGTGATTCCTGAGCATTTTTACACTTTACACTTCATGTATGGAATAAACAAACAAGATATGACGTGTTTATTACCTAGAGTGTTGTTAGAGCATTTAGGCAGATTTAGTTTTGTAACTTTGGACATAGGCAGGCTATCTGTTTCCCCCATTTCCAGTCTTTATGCTACGCTAAGCTAACTGGCTGTGGTTTAATATTTACCGTACAGACATGAGAGTGGTGTCATTCTTTTCACCTAACACTGTATATGAAATCGAATAAGTGTGTTTCCCAAAATATCAAACTAGTCCTGTAACGTTTGCCAAAATCCTTGAAATTTCCTTTTCTATGTTCTTCACAGGCTACCACAAGCTAGTTGGAATTTAACCTCAATTGTGGGCAGAAAAATCACAATCAAGCTCCTTTTTATACTTTTCAACTGAATAACAGAGCACTTGTGGAGGATGCACACACATACACTCAAAGACCTTGAGGCAAAGAGCTCACAAGCTAGTTAGCAGCTATCACAACAACCAGCCAATCCTCTTAACAGTTAGCCGCTCTCACAGTGGGAGAGTAGACCTTATGTGAAAGCATTTGAGAAGTGGGACATCTGAGCTCAAGTTCCCAGATGGCTGGCAAAGTGCAATGAGGTTTTCTAGGCTTGGAGGGATCAAAAACAATCACTGCTTAACCACAAAGCATGAGGCTAACGTGTGTGAGTGCAAGGACAAGTCAGAGTCACCCTTCACATCCCCAGACATCTGCTGTGGGACAAGTGAGAGCTAACTTTTCACTGTGTGTGTCTAATGGCTTAACTTTTAGCCTTCTGAAGGCACGTGCAGGTGCTCAGCATTTGTCCTTCTGACCTACTCTACATCTCGTGCACTCTCTTGTCTCACAAACACACCACATGCACCTCCAACAACCAATGGTGAAATCAGTGTGTGGGTTTTAATAATACATCTTAGCGCTGTATTTCCTGCCATATTACGCACTGTGGAGCTGAAAAATAATTGAAATAATTAAGCAAATCTTAGCATTTGGCACTCAAAAAGGCAAAAGAGGGACTGTGTTATCTGTTGTTTCAAGATAAGGATTGAGCTGTGTTCAGATACAACGTGAATTTTGGGATTGACAACTGGATCGGTTTACAGAGCCAGTCCTTTCTGTATCTGTTTCTCTGCCTTTATGGAGCCATTCAACTTCAAGACAAGAACCCTGTATTGTGTAGCGTGCTGAACCATGAGCGGACGGTGTGGTTACACTGCTACTGTATACCTCTCTGCCCGAGCTCTACTATGCCCATTTATCTATTCCGGTAATGAAGCCGGTAAAGAAAAAGTGAAAGCTACATCTTCTATAAATTAAGTGCTGTAAAAGAAGGCGCTAAAAATCAAAACCATAAATACTGTACATAACTATCGTTAACTGCTACCACAGCCTAGCGTCATCTTTTAAGAGTTTGCTATAGAAATCTGCAACAACAGCTCTGCGCTCCACAAACTTTTCATCATTCATGGCAAAATGAATCTTGTCAGACACCTCCTTGTCAAAACTTTAACACACACAGGGCTTTTGGCATAGTCATGTTAAGGAGGAATGTCTCCAATGCACTTTTTCCCCTACTCAACTCCAGTAGTGGGCATCATCTACGTTCATGTCATCTTAAACTGGCAGCAAAAAAAAAAAATATAAGAAAATCAGATATAATGTGGTTATCTGTGGGAAAACGCACATTTATGTTTTTTTCACAAATGTCTTGAGGTTCAATAAGCATTAATGTGTGTGACTGTGTGACTGTGCGCATGTGTTTATAGTCTTGTTAGATACCCATGCCACAGATTGCACCCTTAAATGATGCTCTTATTTTGAAAAGCTGATTTTAGCAGTCACACGTCTATAAGCAGTGACTGTGGAGAAGATACTATTATCACAACCCTAGCAGTAATATCTGATCTCAGATCTGTCATTTTTACACAGTCCTGGCCAATTCTCAAATGACTCCTTTAAAAGCTCACTGACATCAACTGAACCTTACTAAGCAAAGCTTGAACTCTAGCTAGCAAACTCAGAATATCGTTCAAACTACACCCTCTGATGGTTTGTTTTACTTAAGTTTCCACTCAGATATTCATATATTTGTCCATGACATTTCCCTCTGATCATCAGGGGGGAATTTTGCCTGCAGTTCAGGCTAAGATGAAGTGATGATGGAGTAAAAGCCTTATGTCCAAGTCCAAAAAAGAAACTGAGAAATTACATGCTTCACTTGTGTCTCAGTTCACTTACATGTCCTCTTTCAACCTCCTGTGCAATGACATTTCTGCAGAGTCCTCTTCTGTCCTTCTTTTCTTCACTTGTGTAAACATCCATCCACGTGTGAAAGTGTCATATTTCCCTTCTCAGTCACCTTCTGTCTCCTTCAGTAAAGACTTGAGTTAAGACATTTTTCTAGACAATACTCGTAAATGCCAAAAAAACACAAAAATAAACTGAAATACACACGCACAGACCACTCAGTGAGGAACAACCACACCACCAGAAACATTAACACAAGAAAACTGGGTTTGAAGTGATCATATTCATTAAGTAAGTCCAGGAGAGAGTTGACAGGCATAATATGCACATAGAGACCAGTGGACTGAGCAGAAGACCAAAACAACACTACCACAAAGTGAGGAGTCTGAAGGGGAAAAGGACAAGAGCTTGTGCGCTGTTCTCAGCTAGAGGGAAGTTGCAGCAGGTCGTTACAACTGGTTGTCTCAGACCCTCCAAAGCAAAAGATGGTTGGTACTGTCATCCCGTCCGACTGTTTCACTGCTATTGGTCAGTCTGAAGTCCTCATAGCCATCGCCGCCAGAAATCACTAGATGGTTGGTTTTTATAGGGATGTGGGCAGAGGCTCTGCGACGCGCAGAGTCACGCCTTTGGAGGTTCCCGTCAGCTGTGTTGCTGCTCTGTGACTGGTTACCTAAAAAACAGGTGGGAGGCATGAAAGTTCAAGGGATGACACAAGTGAAGACATAACTTAAGACTTTAAACTTTGGTTTTCAGTTGGTAGTTTAGCAAGACTGCGCATAAAATAAATTACCTGTGGAGTCAGTTGTTGTGGGAGGGAAGTTCATGTCAAAACCTTCCGGCAGTTCAATTGATGTCAGGAACCGAACGTGGCCTGTGTGTCCGTGAGCTGAGCCCATCGGCGCCAGCGGAGGTTTCAGTGTCCCAGCCCCGGTCCCTGAGCTCACCGCTGGGATCGCCAGAGTAAGGACTACACCTGCAGAAGAACACTATTTAAAAATGTGCTTCTCTTTTTATGTAAAATTCCAAGATGCTACCATTTTTTAAAAATCCTCTTAATTGCCAGATACTGACATCACATGCAAAGTACACTTTTGCTACAAATAAGACAATATATAAAAGGCTTAATCTTTTGTTTTTTTAAACAATTTTAACAAATAATGTAAAGATTTAAGCCAATTTTCACCCAGATTATGTCTCGATGGAAAAGTTATACTTCCTGCACAGAAAAAGTCCAGTAACAGTGATAGAAACTTGCCAGAAACCACAAATGAGATGTGATTAATGTTTAGAGTCCCTCTAAATAAATAAGCACATTGAATAAAGATTTACATATTATACCTTTTGTAGTGCTGCTTGCATGCAGATTTACTTATAACTTGTTTCCAGACCTTCAATTATTTGCCCACATCTTTTATTATTATTTAAAAATAAAATGGAAATTCAGTTTCAGGTTATTGTATTTCAGATTTCTTAGACTAACAAGGTTGTCATTACCTGCACTGGTCCCAATCCACAGCAGATCCTTACATGCCAGCAATGCTGTGATCCTCAGACAGGCGGCCTTGTGCTGTCTGATGATCGCATCTGCGCCTGAAAGGAGAAAAAGAAAAGAGAGAATGGGATGGAGGTGTGGGGAGGGACAATGGTGAGGATGAGGGGAGCAGTAAAGGTGAGAGAAAACAATAAGTGGTGGAAGGACAGTAGAAAGAGGGGAGAAGGACAGTGACAGAATTTAGAAAGCAATTTAGGGAGCATAGAGAGAACAGACTATAATTATATGTATTAAATTAGTTAAAAATGGGAATTAAAGAGAGCGCAATTAAGTAAAAAGCACCTACATATGTCAAGAATAAAATAATCACACGCTACTCTAAAATATGTGTGCGCTCATATTTCCTTTGTGTGTTTACCTGCAAGCATCTTATGCACAGCCGGCGCCACATCCACCTCTGTCAGGCTCTCCAAGGTCTGAGCGTGGTACAGTTTGACCTGTGCGCTGCCCTGCAACGCCAACCACACACCCTGACCGTACGCCACCATGCAAGTCACGCACCGACTGCTGTCTGTACCCACCTGGAACCAGTGCTGAGATAAAAGGGAAGACGTGTTACACACACACACAGACTGGTCTGTCTGCCTTGTCATCTTTTCACCGGCACACTGCATCCGTCAATCCTTTAGCCTACCTCTTGTACCAGTGTGGTTGTGTTGATAATAAGGACTCTGTTCTGTGAGCCACACCAAAGCTTTCCTCCCACAGGAACCATTTTGGTGACAGGGCTACTGGCCGTGCCCAGAACTAATGTCTGAGAGGACTGCGGGTCCCAGAAACTACCTGCAGGTTGAGATTAAGGCGGGTTCATAAACAGAAAAAATAACAGAAATCATTTTGTTACTAAAGCTGTTTTTAAATAAAACATATATATTTAACTTTACCATATCTCTACAATAAACAATACCTTGTCTTTGTATTAGACAAGGGTGGGAGACTTAAAATTCAATTGGTAACTGAAGCACTTTATGCTTCAGTTACCATTAAAACCAAATTAAAATGGTAACTGAAGCACTTTATGCTTCAGTTACCATTAAAACCAAATTAAAATGAGGCAATAACAGCCCTACTTCGCCCTTCACTCCCAGCTTACCTGCTTCTCTCTGATAGACAATCACTTCTCCGTTGGCCAAGGACACAAACACTTTGTTGTCCAAATACCTGTAGGAAGCAGAAACAGGTAACCTGACCCAGGAGACAAACCTGCCAGAACATATTATAAGCCTGCTGCATCAAATGGCCAAAGTAGTGGCCAAGAAGGCAACTCACAGTATACAGAGGATGGAGGCTGAGTGCTGCATCTTCATGCTGTTTTTACGGTTACGGATGTTGTCCGAGGACTGGTACACGTGGATGCTAACAGAAACAGAAGCATTATTATTCAATTAAAATAGCAAGTAGGGAAGCTATATCTATGTGGAAGCAGAAAATAAAAGGTTCATTTGTTATGAATAAATGGATATGATCCACACAACTCTTATCTAACTCTTAATAAATCTCCACTTCTCATTCATATGCAAGTTTAATGGACCTAAGGTTTATGGGGAGTGTCCGTGCATCACACACCATCCATCCTCTGTGCCCAGCCACACCGAGCTCTGGTAGGCCTCTGGATCAATACTGAGCAGATCCTCCAGGCTCGCCCTGGTGAACGAGCCCCGGGAGGAGCGGCGCATGGCACGGCCGTCCATGGAGCTCTCTGTGTGGGCGCGACCTCCTCCACTAACCCCTAACATCCCCGGGGCCCCGTAGGAGCTTGCCACTGGGAACTCCTGCTCCTCCTCACTGCTGGTGGTCTCTGTAGCCATGTCCTTGGAGCCTGGACCCTCGTCATCTTAGAGGGAGAAAGGAGAGAATGTATATAGTATTAACATTTATTTAAATTAACTGTATGAAGTGTAGAAGTGTTCTTAAGACTGACTAGAGGGAGTGTCTGTTTTTACTCACTGCCATAGCTGGATGATATGGTAGAATGGCTGGCCTGACTCTGTAGAGTGGAGGAAGGGCTGGGTGAATCCTCATCATCTGTGTCATCACTGTCAAAAGGAACAAGCTCCGCCCCCGGTCCTGGAAACAATCAGCTGATCAGTCTACATACTTTTATAACAGAAAACTGCAGTACATACAGGGAGAATACAAGTCAGTGGAATTTGTTCAAGACTAATATCAGTATAGGACAGGATTATACTAAACCTTACTTGTTGAGCTGCTTATAGTTTACAACCCTGTTTAGTTTGTCATGCGGTAAAACTTTTATGGACCCACCTGTAGGCTGCTCCGTTAGCTCCAGAGATGAATGAGATATAGATATATGGAGCTGCTGCTGGGCGTGACCGGGTGCTCCGGAGATAGAGGCAAGGGTGGACTCTGATCCACGTTCCCTAAGAGGTGAAGAGTGATTAGTTAATGGTACAGAATACAGATGATGTCGTAAAATAGAGTTAGTAAATTAGAGTTAGTAAATGAGTGACTCAAGCAAGTTTTTAAATGTATGTATGTATGTATGAACTGATATATGATGTCTGAGCTCAACATGCTCATCACATGGCATCGTAGGTTTTCCTGTGTTATTAGAGGTGATTTAAATGACCTCAGATGAAAGTGGCTTACTAGGTCAGGTGATGGATCTGAGTCATAGATTTGCTTCACTTGTGCTTTTCCATCTTTGACAAATCAAAATGTTTGCTGAAAAAAGGTCTATTGACAGATGATTAAAAAAGTTTTTTTTTTCACTTTGATTGTCTTTTTCCTCAGATGAAACTCATAATTGCAGGGGAAAACACTTGTACTGTAAAGTCTATAATGAATGCTGAAAGGCCTGTGCAATGATTTCCAGAAGTTTGAAAACCATTGACACTATTAACATAATCATCAATGTTTTGCAGGTGCTGTTTCAAGTCTATTTATATTTTACAACACTAGATGTGACAATGATTGGTTTCTAAATTACTGTAAAACAGTGTGTACCACATGGGAGGGGAGAATGAGTTATAACAAGTTTTTAGCAAGTTTATTGCAGTATGTTATGCAATAGTTTGTGTGCGTGTACTGACCTTCCCTTGAGTCCTGGTACCGCAGCAATACATATGATCCTTGCTGAGCAGACAGCGATACAGGCTTCCACTGTAGGCTCATCTTTGATGTTCAACAGACACACCTGGGTGGGGGGGATAAGTATCATCGCATCAGTCGAACTGTTTGAAAAATTCAAATGATGTTTTTCTTCTCCACCAAAAAGTGGAGAAAGAGAAATGTATCCGTAAATTCCGGATACATTTACAGTGTTTCCTCACCTGCCCCACATATCCATCGCTGTTACACACCCACACCTCACAGCCACTGTCAGGACAGCTATGGCTGGGAGAGGCGCATGAAAACTGGAGACAAAAGACAGTACATGTGTTGAGATGACTTCTGTACATCTGGAAAGACAGCTTGTCTACAGGTATTTTATTATGTAGAACATGGCTTTTACCTTTATATATATACTCTCACCTGCATTCCACTACGCGTCTTCATAATAGGAATGGCCTTCAGAAACTCTGGGTCCCACTGGTCCTTATTCATTGCTAAACACAATTACACTTTGCATATTAAACCACTTATATAAAGCAGCTTCTAGGCCAAACTTATCCTACTAAGGAACATTAGTGATGAAATAATAATCATAGCATTATAACTGACCAGAAAGTTAATTGAATGATGCTCAGTAGAGCTGGGCTAAAGGTTTCAACTGTTTATAAGGTACAGTCTAGTAAATAATGTCTTGTCTCACTAGGACGCATTTTCACTGACCTAACTTCTTCTTGGCTTCTTCAAAGGCCTGTTCAAAGTTGGAGCGAATATCAGGAGAGGTAAACTCGAAGACAAAGCTGCTCTCAGCGGAAGCCGTGGTGAACTCCAGCTTTGTGGGCAGGAAGGTCATACTGAAGGCCAGGGACTGCTTTTCTGACAGCTCCCTGTGTACTGACGACATCAGATCTTTTATTACCTCGTCGAGCGACTGAGAAATGGAAACGACAAAAAAAGGCCATCAGATGTTTTGCCATGTAATAAAACAGAAGACAATAAGAAAGATTAAAAGTCCATAAGAGGACGGGTTATAACAAAAAAGGAAGTCATACAAACTGCAGACATTTTATAGAAACATTTAGCTACTGTTTGTCTGTGTGTGAGCATGTGTTGGTCCACAGTACCTGGTGTGGGAAGCTGAGGGTCTCTGACAGTTTGCTGATCTGACCCAGAGTGCTAAGATCCTCGTCTAATCGACTAATCATCTTCTGGATGCTCTCCTTGTTTGTTGCCTGAGTGGAGCCTGACGCAGAGATTTTCGATGAAAGAACACCATCACAATAAAAAGTAAACATATCTAAAAAAACTTACATATTTAATTTTAATGTTGATGAATCTGGCAACAATGACCCTGCCTAAATGTATCATATCATTCCTGCTTAGTGTCTCCAGCACTGATTTTGATAATAATTTTGATATAAGAAAATAAATGCTACTCATATCAGTAATTAGCAGTGCATATTTGACGTGTGTCCAAAGCAGTAGAGTCATATGAATAAAAGATAAGCCATACTTTTCACCACCTCCACGTCCTCCAGGGGGAGCTTCCACAGGAACTTGTATTTACTGGATGTATCGATCACACTCGCAGCAGAGTATCTGAGAGTGAGACGGCAGCAGAGAAAGCACCAGAAAGAGACACAATTTTGTCAAACGTTATCTGTACATCTGTTGTTCAACACCAGGGGGCAGTGTGGTTTGGAAACTGTATTATGGTAGTGTGCGTACTCTTTCCTCCTCTGTCAGTGTTTTTAGGTCTGTGTGTGTGTGTGTGTGTGTGTGTGTGTGTGTTTATCACATACAGGCTCATGGAGCTGCGCCTTAATGAGCCAGACTTCCTCTTGAGGGTGGTGCAGATCATCAGATCACTGAAGAGGAAGAGAGAACGGTCTTTCTTCCCCCCCACTGTCTTCTACAGAGAGAAAGGTGACAGGAAGAGCTCAGCAAGTCTTCAGTTGGGTCATTCATGTAACAACAGAAGATTCAATACAATACAAGTAAAATTAAAAAGTTGTGATTTTGGTTAGTCAAAGAGTAACTGCCTAATTTGCTTTAATCGTTTATGTTACTTTCACTTAATATAACACACATAAGGAATACAGACAAAAATTTTGTCAGTTGAAAAAATATTTCTTACCGCCTCCATGACCATTTCCTGTCTGAGGAACTTCCTTTGTGGGTTCAGTATCTAATACAAACACACACGGAAAAAGATAATTCTCAATTTGTATTATACTATAAAAATCATAATCATTGGAAAAGAGATCTCTAATTTGTACTACAGTACGTCTAGACAAGTAAACACTACTCTGTAAACAGTTTATCTTTATAAAATATACTGTATATACTAAATATCTCACATGTTCAACTCCCTCTATGTGTGCCTCGATCTCCTGGATGACTCTGGCCTCCCTCTCTGCCTCCTCAGCGGAGCGACGGCCCTTATTGATCTTCTCGGCCAAGCGCTTGATGTCCCTCTGGGCGTCCAGTAAGTATGAGTGGTCCGGGTGATCCTCCGACGTGTGCTTGAGCAGGTCCTAGAACAAACAACACAAACAATATATTCATCTCTCTTTACTTGAGCTACTTGTCACTAAACGCAGGATGAGGCGGAAATTGGGCAGTTACATTTTGAGATGATTCACCTTAACCAGCAGCTCGTATCGAGGAATCCTCTGGACTGGTTTAATCATCAGATCACCTAGAGCCTGTTTCTCCTTGTTCTCACGCATGTTTTGCTGTTGGAGTGAAGGGAGGCAGGAGGACGGGAACAGAATATGGGTATAAGAGAGGGTAAGGAAATAGGTGAGACTAAAGTAACAAGATGATGGACTCTACACTATACACTAGGGCCAGAGTTTCACTTCATGTCTCCACCACAAGATGGTGAAGTGGTTCCACTGTAAAAACTCTGTCTGGCATAAAGCGCTCTATAGTTGAAAACTGAGATCAGGACAACGACATGACTTTTGTTTTTGTGGTAGCTGATGACAGTTTTTGCATCTGAGCTCTGGTCTGCGCAGACTACGTGTGCTGAGTTTTACGTACATTCATTTCTGGTGGCACACCACAGTATCAAAATGTACAACAGTGGTCTACCGAATTTGACTGGACATATTGCTTAAATATCCCTGTCAAATTATCTGCTTCACTTGGTTTAAAGAGAGGGTTTGTAGAACATTTCATGGACAATACTTTGTTCCAGTTCCAGAGAGAGGAGTGAACCAGAAAGATGAAAATGTACTGAAATAGAGAAACAATTTCAGTAGTATTAAATCTCCTTTAGATCTCCTGAGCACAGGAGAAGATGTTACTCACATAAAATCTGATACTCCCTGATTTAGGAACGAGAGTATTTGAAGAAAAAGAGTAAGATTTAATATTGTAAGTCAGCTCTTGTCAGGTTTTCCCATCATTTTGCCTGAATTCACTGGACAGGAAAGAAACATTCAGAAGTAAACATGCGCGTCTCGATTAATTTATTCATAAGACTGATCCTGTAAAGGTAGAGCAAAAACAATTAAGTGTTCAAAACTCAATTTAACAACAGCATGGATAAACAGGAGCAACAAGACAGGAAGCACACACAATACCATGTATGCACACTAACATTGACAAGTAGAGCCAACAAAGCACAGCAGTCAGCATTTCCCAGTCAAAGCGTTGGCACACAGTGGTCAAACTCCTGACTTTGTTCATTACTTCTTTCATTAGTACAAATGTCTAGACTGGTTCCCGGATTTCCAAACAAACACACAAGAGCAGACTCAGACAAAACATCCCGTGACCTCACCTCCAGAAACTTGTGAAACGCCGGCTTGGCCTCCTTGGCAATCCTCACAGCATCTTTGGCGTTGAGAAAGTTGTCAATGTACGCTGAATACATATTAGCTAGAGTGTCTTTGGCGAACTGGACAAAAGGAGAAGAAGAGGACATTTAAGATACATGTTTACTCGTTTATATGGCAGTAGCTTATTTAAATTGAATCTGATGTGGCATATTTTTTGTTTGAAGAAAAATTAAACAGGCCAGGTAGAAACTGGTGCAGTTACACGCCGTCTGTAGCTTAAACCACAACCCTGTTAGTAAAATGAAGGTGAGACAAATGTGTGGCTTTGCTTCTTTTCTCTGTTAAGTCAATAACTTTGGGTTTTGGACTGTCGATCGAACAAAATAATACAAGTGTGATGATATATTATTTTACTCTTTTTTAACTTTTCATGGACTAAACAACTAATAAATTAACTTAAAAACACTAACACGACTATAAAGTAGAATCAAACCTTTGAAAATATTATTCTCATTCAATATAAGAAGATGTCACAAGCATCAAGTCACCGATTCCAGGATGGACAGTTAGATTGTTGTATTTGGGTAAACAATCTGGAAAAACAACCACTACAAATAAAGAGAAAATCTTTTTGCATTGCTGTTTTGGTTCACTTTAACTTAATAACATGTGCTCAACAGTTAACATTTAGCACATGTTGCATTTGTAACTGTGTAATTACATCATAATAATAGCGAGAGAGCTGTAATCAGAGAGATTACAAAAGAAACCTTCTGGTTCTCGATATGTTTTGGTTGCCATTAGAAAAGAATAGAGTATTTTGTGTTCTTTCACTCCCTCAAACACACACACACACCCACAGTAATGATTCACCTTGACCTGCTTTCAGGTCAAGGTGAGTACAGAGAGAGACTCGGAGCTCAAAAAATAAGAAAAATAGGAGCACAAACATACAGAGTGTTAACAGACATCCGGCACAGTGTGCCATCCATCTCCAAGTGCCCTCTCCTCTCTGTCCATTCTCCCTCTTCTCAGTTTTTGGGGAACAGTGTGAGGACAGAGACATAACATCTGTGGAGAATCTGGGGACTTAGTCACAGCAGAAACTGAAAAGGGAGAGAACTCCGTCCCCACTTTCTATAAAGGTGACACTTAACTTTAACCTTCTTACCTTCACAGTAAAGATTATAAGGTGGCTGCTAAAAAGAAATCTCAAAAATAATGCAGACAATGCATTGTTTAATATTTTACTCTTTAACCCATTTATGTTTGCACTCTTAATAATGTCAAGTAAAGGTTGTCTTTTATGATACAATATTGTTGGGTGTGTAGGGTACATTCTGCTTTTTTTTTTAAATGTCTGTAGTTAAATGTTACAGTTTTCAATTGTTGCAACATGAAACTTTGGAATCTTTGATATGATATTATTTGAATTATTCTTTTACACCAATCAGCACCCCTTTTAGTTCTAAGCAATTTCCTTTGTCCTGTAATCAGTGTTGGTTGGTGAGGATAGGAGCACTGTAAGTTTCAGGATTTTATGGACAAATAAAATGAACTTTGAACCTTCAATGCCTGTCTCCTTTATTGAAAGTTTGACAGTGAAAATATCACAAAACAATGGACATGAGTCTAGTCCAGTACCCTAAAGTCTACTATGTTGTATTTTATAAATATATTTGTCAATAAAACCAAATGAAATCCAGAATATTTAAACATTCTAAATGCTTAACTTTGTGTATTAACAAAACCCAAAAGAAGTTGTTATACATATATCTGTTTAGGAGGGAGGGAAACTGTCAGTATTGAAAGGATTTGTCCTCGACACAAATTTCCAGATTTACTGCAGCTTGTGAGACAAAGCTGTGATCAATGCAGGTACACATTTCCCACAAACCATACAGCCATGACACGCCAAACCTGCTAAATGTTCAGCCACTTTCAACAGCAAACCCCCGAACAAAACACTCTGCCCCGTGTGAGGCTCGAACTCACGACCTTCAGATTATGAGACTGACGCGCTGCCTACTGCGCCAACGAGGCCTGAAAGAACTGCAGCTGCTGCAGCTTTAAGAGCTGCGGCGGGGAGAAAAGGAGGGGGAGCATGAAGCAGTGGGGGAGGGACGCTCAGTCAGAGCAGTAAGAAGGCTATGCGACTACACAGAAGAAAACTCACATTTCTACTCGCAGCTATTTTCAACAACATATTCTAACGTTCTCTTTTCAGGAAATCCCATATAGCATATAGCAAACGCTGTATAAAATTAAACAGTTAATATATAATGAATCTGTGAATCTATCTCAGAAGGAATGAAAAAAGTGTTTTGGGTGCAGCCTGCTTCATCATCTTGTAATTCAGTTAGTGGCTTTCTGCATTTCCCACATTGTCCTTGTGTCCCCTGTGACTGTGTGTGAAACTGTTTCATTCAAGCTGTGAGGTGCTGAGAGTGATAACAATAGCATTAACATAGCAAGAGAGTAAGGGGTTTTCCCCCCACGCAAAAACAAAGCCTGTGGCCACACTGCATTCTGGTCCGTCTATGAAGAATTTCTGTTTGCTCGAACAGCCTGGAGAAGAAGTGCTGAAACTTGATATTTACCCTAACACGGATGTTTTAGAGCGCTGCTTTTACCCCTTAGTTCATGGGAAATTTCTAAGTGGGTTAGAGGTCCCGTGGAAAACAAAATATTAAACTAGTGTTGCCAACTATAGACCATGTCTTAATAAAGCAGCTTCTCTTCAGTCCTCCCTGCAGTCAATAATGCTTTTAAAGTGTTGTTCATTCATTCAAGCTCTGGCCTACAGTTCAATACATTTTAAATGTCATGTCTGCACAAGTTGCTTTACTTTAAAATGTTTTTGAATTAAACTTTAAAATAAGTATAGGGAAACTTGTATGCACTTGTTTTATAATACATTTCGATTAAAAGGGTCGCCTGAAAAAAACTTTTGAAATATAAAGATCTGAACAACTGTTAACCCTTACTAAAACATTTTGGACATCTCATTGTCCTTCTTAAAATAGTTGATCTCCACCTCAAACTTCAACACAATTGGTCTACTTGTAAAATGTAATAAGAATCACTTTGTGAACTTATTTGTGTATCATTAAAGATAGCAGGAGAGGGCAGATGTGTCATCTCTACTCACTGATTGGATGAGGATGTGTCCAATGGTCTGCCTGTCGTGCCACTGGCTGACACAGTCGGAGACTTGGTCCAGGAAGTGCTCGTGGTGCTCCAGGATCTCTGGGATCTGGTAAAACATCTCGTCCACCAGCAGCGGATCCACTATGGAGCCGCTGTCCGGTTGTTTGAGAGGCCGCATGTAGTCCTGAGAGGACAAGACATCCAGTTAATTAATGACCATTTCAAATCATTTAAACATACATGAGGATAGCTACAAACGTCACCCCGCAGTGGTGGAACTGTGTTTGGATGTCGGGAGGAAATTAGTTTGACACATTTATAGCACTGAAGTTTTGACAACTAAAAGAGTAAACTATTAATGACTGACTGAAATAGAACAAATATAGATTTAACAAATTACTGTAATGCAAATTAATGTGCTTTCGAACTCTGGAGCTACTTAAGGAGGCATTACATGAAGGTTTTAAGACTATATTATTCATTTCATTTTTTTGGGTTCATAAATCTTCTCTTTCGGTGTCAGTGTTGTAGCTCATGTGGAAATCAACAGTACAGGTAAGGTTCAAAGTCAGGTGTGTGTTGTGTTCAGTGTCAACTTGTATTAACTGCTCACTGACATTAATTGCTGCTTATTAGTGAAAGTAATTGTTCAGTTATGTTCAGGGCTGCAGCTAATGATGATTTTAGTATTCAAAGCGCCTATAGATTATTTCAACAATTCATTGATGAGTCGACGTGCACGTTTATAGGTGATAGATATTTATTGGTCCATACGGAAATTCTTAGTGTGTCATACAGCAAACATCAGACCAACAACCAGACAACTGCTTTAAAAACACAAACATCAAGTTAATGTGATGCACACAAAATGTATGGTCACATTTTATTTTTGGTTTAATTTAACAAATATCTTTAGTTTTGTAAATAAATTTGATGTTGCGTCACCAAAGTCCTCCAATGCTTTAGCATTACGAAAATGTACTCCACTAAGACAGTAGGGGGCAGCAGAGCACTTTCCCACTGCCGGTTGGTGACTGTTTTGATGACGCATTTTCTTACTTTTATATTCAAAGTGTTTTATTTGTATTTCGTTTATAAAAATATGTTTTGTGTTGGTTAAAGGAAAGGAAAGCAATGTCTTTGTCTGTTAGAACAGAACTGTTGTAGTAAACGGTTTATTTAGCCTGTTAATATAAAAATAGATCAGTATGTTAGAGGTTTACATTCCCTGTTAATATAGGAAAGGTTTATTTTCCTAATGCGATGTGATAGGTTCACATTCACCTTCCATGGGTTGAACAAGGTGTGATGAATAGCTGCAATATTTATCGTATTTGTGTATGAAACTGTGTTTTTGTTTGTTTGTTAGATACATGTTGTCAACATATTGTAATTTAATTTAGTTGAAAAAATGAGTGACGTGAAAAAAATGGTTTGACTTAAGTAACTGCATTTTTTTGAATAAATTCTGGTAAGACCGTCAAGACCAACGGCAGCAAGTTCCCAGTGTGTTTCATTTCTCCTGTTTTACAGGTATTATTATCTGTCTACACGCCCTGCGCCTGGGGCCTGTAACACTAACGTTATACAAGTTATATACTAAAGGCTCGTATAGACTACACGACTTTCAGCATGGACAGCCAGTAACATTACAGAGTTTTCTTTAGCTTGAAATAATCCCATACTTCGGACACTTAGTCCCTTGCTATTTTCTCTCTCTTCCTCCACTTTGCCAACACCGCCATCATAATCATCAATAATAATCAGCCTCGTGTTCACAGCGTCAGCATGATGTGCGACAGTTATAAATGTCCGTGCGAAACAGTGTGCTATACTTAAACAAGCAAAAGCATTGATGCAAAAAATGCATTTTAGTAGTCGATTTAATTGATGAATCAGAGTGTCAGGTCGGAAAGGTGACAGAAAGTGGAAGTAAGCAATTGCTACGTAGGTCATCATGAGTGGGATGCTGTACAAGCTGATATCGTCAGTGTTGCTTGAATACATTTTTGGGACTTGTCGTCAGGCACAGTGCCATATAGAGACTCGTCACATCTTACGCCAACCTGCGTTTCATACCTAAAATGTCAATGGACAATTTATCTGGATTCCAATTGAAATTAAGAAGTCTTTATTTTGTGCAAAAACTAAATATGGTTTCTTTTCTCCGTAACTACAATGCAGATTGCTCTGCTCTCTGTATTTTATTATCTGAGCTGCTTGCCAGACATCTGATTTGCTGGACTGTTTCATTTGGATTCTTATGCAGTGACTTTTTCCATTTCCACAGTTGGCTTAAGTGTGCTCATTTAATTTGCAAATTAAATGAAGCCAAATCCATTTTTGGCCTACTTGAGTGATTGAGTAGATGACTGGTAGAAGACCAACTTTGAAAAAAGGGATACTACTGTAAAACTTTGATTAATAGCTTGGGTGTTTATTTGCTAAAATCACTGAATTGACTCTGCCGAAATTTGGGACAGGCGTCCATATGGGACAGGCCTTTAATTTCTCTCGCACAAAACTGAAGTAGGCTATTATGAAACAATTTGTTTATTTCCAACAGAATATTACTTGTACAAAAATGATCCAATAATAGCAAATACTGCGTTTAATGGACAGTTAGGATATCATCAGCAATGTAGTCTTTTCTGAAGTACTGTGGTGGGCAGTACATTAACTTACAAAGTCTGATAATCTTGTGGAAGTTTTGTAGTCAAGACCACCCAAAACAGAGGCCAAGTCAAGACCGAGACCAGTGTATCAAGACCCGCTACGTGACATACAATAAAATGTGGAACTTGATCATGGGCGTTTCTCAAATTGATCTGAAAGATCCACATTCCCATAGAAACACCCACATACAAACACCAGGAGCTGAAATCAACTTAACCATCTTAGTTCCACATTGTTCCATGTTTTACCATCCACCTAACACAATACAGTTTTTTTGTGCAAGCATTCGCTTTTCTGTTTAACTATTGTCTTGTGAAATAGAACAGCTCTCAGCTTTCTTTAAGTAACATACCATGTGTTTATGGCCATACAGAGCAACCTATTTAATTAAATAAGTTGCTCTGTATGGCCATATTAATATTAAAGCTCTTTACAGAAATGGAGGCATATTAATTTTAGTTGGTCTCCACTCTCTGCTGCCACATCTCTAGGCTAGCTCTGTTATCTAAATGAGGGAGCTGTAACGTTACTGACGGAGGCTGTACGCAGCTGACGTTAGCTAATGTTGATGTAACGTAGACATTAGCTATAAAGTTATAGCTTTATGTGGCCTGTTTCGTCATTGTTTATCACAAGCTAAGATGTCCCCTCAGTATGCTGGGTGGCAAATGACCAGCCACTGTTTCGAGTGCCCTGAAACATTCAGTATGACATAGTTACATAGGTAAGCTTGCTAGCTTTGCTAACGTCACTTACACATGGCTAACGTAACCTTTCTTTATGCTTAAAAGGAAGTTAGCAATAAAAGTTTAACGCGGTCCCAATCGCCCCGTAACGTTAAGCGTTGCACGGCTGACTTTAGAGATAGCTGTGTGTTTTCTATTGTGCAATGTTTTACGAATTAATTCTTAATGGTTTAACTTAGGTAGCCAAATGTTATTACGAAGATACGGACATACCCTCGTGCTCCGAGACAGCCACCGCTTCTCCTGTCACTTTCATGGAGTGCGTGTGAGGAGGGGCGGGGGGGCGGAGGCCGGGTGCCAGCCGCTCACAGTAACAAACGTTTAATTAGCAATGACTCACGTTATTTGTTGCATTTCAAGCAGTACGGTGTTACATCCATTCAAAGTTAGGATGTAAGCTAATAAATCGGATAATACAAGGCAATTTATTGATAAACCCCCTATACCCACGAGACTGATCTCGGTCTTTTAAAGGTCTAAACCCCTTAAAGTCTTGGTCTTGTCTCGGTCTTGATACACACTCTGGGGTCTTGCTAATGACTTCTAGGTTTGGGTAGTCTTGACTAACACTACCACTGGTACCACTACAGTACAGCTGCTATCAGATGACATACCACTGGACAATACAACAACTAGACATATAAACAATAGTATAAACAATTATGTCAAGTGTTGCCGGACTGAGCTACTTTTAATTAAATTGGGCTGGTAAAAAAAAGCCTCCTTCTTCCCTGTCTCCATTCAAGCCTCAAATGCCTATAGCAGTAGGAGGTGTATGATGATGTAAAGGGGGTGGTTGACGATGATAATGTCAACAAGAGATTGGGGCAATTACGTGTTGATTTTAGAATGTACTGAGATGTATTATATCCTATCTGTGGCACCTTATTTGCAGTCAATACGTTTTATCTAGCATAAAAGTTGTGCAAAATATATCGGTAGTGTGAGATATTTACTGTGGTGTAAAATATTAGTAGTGTTTGTAGTAGGCCTATGTGTAGTTCATTCATAGTGTTGACCTCGTTGTCAGACTAAGACAGATACGTTGGGTTATGGCGATGTATATCACACAATTTTATGTTTTCAGCATAGGTTCAATATGTTTTTATATTATTTAGGCCCTGGGTAGCAACAGTGGTCACTTACGGCCTGCTTCAGATAAGCTAGTACGACCTCCGTTGCATTGGTGTAAGGAACCTGGTGCATAGGTTCACTGTAGTGTGTTTCTGTATTATATATTGTATGTCTATGTTATCTCTTCTTTAATATTTGTTGTGGGCTAATATGCCAGCACAAATTGCCCACTTGGGACAAACATAAACTGATTGATTGATTGAATGTCACACACTCATTTAAGTCCAATAGTTGCTCTTCTTTTAGTTCTTTTTTTGTTCCCCACCAACTCCAAATATTTCATTTTTTCGGAATCTGTAAACAACACTGATGACAGCTGTGACAGTGAACGAAAGAAGTAAATCTGAAAACCAAAACAACAAGCTAAAAGATGCTAAAATGCTCTGTATGGCTTAGGGGGAAAGCAGAGTCACTGAGGATTACGATGTGTGTGAGTTTGTCACTATTTGAGTCATCTTTCACATACATGTTGGTATTTTATCCATTGTTATGATAAAACATTTATTAGTACAGCTCATATTAATTCTTTATGTCAGACTAGGTATCTGGCCGTAGCCCTGCTGTGGAACAGAAACTGAATACATCTATTCACAGAAACCTTCCCAAAAAAAAGTCCCTAAATAGAGACTGCAAAGAATTAGATTTCAACTTTGGACGGCGCTGCTGTAACTGTCTCAGATGAACCACATCTGACACCCTCCTTCGGGGATCTGCACTTTCACTGCAGTCACTGTGGTAACACTTACTTTCCCTGTGTCGCCATGGGAACACAGCCCAGGATTATTCACTTTGTGGCCACACACGCAAACGCAGACACACACGCATAAGGAGAAACACAGAAAAGTCAGCGTGCATGTGGACAATCACATACTCACACATTTCATAAAAATGCTCTCACACACTGTTCGCCCACACACAGCGAATGGTGACAGGTTACGTAACCAGGTGATCATAGGTTGGGAAGGTGAGGGGGTGTGTGTGTGTGTGTGTGACAGAGAGAGAAGGATGCGGCTAAGATTTGGGGTAAAGGTTAGCTGTTGGAACAGAGATAGGAAAGATACAGGAGAGAGAGCGAGAGTGTGTGTGTGTGTGTGGGCAGATAATGCTGATGACAGTGAGACTTGATGGGGTTAGCAGATTAGCTGACAGGATGACTGACAATAAGTGGATTACATAATGCCTTTGTTACCTACATTTGTTATTCATGCCCTCAGCAATCTGTGAATCCACAAAGGAGTTTGTTTCTTTGTGTTTGTGTGTGTGTGTCTGCGTTCATGTGATGGCAACACACTCAGTAAGACGGTTTGTGTGTGTCTGTCCATGAACGTCTGTGAACTAATTTGACTAGATGTAAGAATATCTGTCACACTGTGTGGGTGTATGTGCTTACCTGTATGAGTATGTATATTTGTGTTTCTGCGTGTGTTACCTGAATGAGACTGCGAAGTGCCTCCACGTATGACTGCTCTGTGTCCAAGAGGGTCATCATCACATGTTTCCTCATGTCCTGTGAAGACAGAAAAACAACAAGGTCAATCATCACTGCATTTAGATTTTTTCTCACACACTCACATATTGTATTCCGTATTACTGTTAGTTATGCACTCACACACACTTTGTTTTGGGCTATTGTCTGTTCTACAAAAGACATATTTCCTATTGACGTAATACTCTAGGGCTCTAGGCATAAAAAGTATGTATCTCAAATATAATAAGCATGTCAGTGATTCTTAATACAGACTCAAAGTCTGGCATAAATGAAGTTGGATCTAACCATTTTGTTCAATGTTCACAAGACACAGAAATAAGATATTTAAAGACTCTGTAAGCAGTTTAAAACTTCACACTTCATACAATTACACTTCATAAAACTCCTACATTTTATATGTAATATATGTCCAGTGTAAATGAATGAAAACTGATTAAAATATTAATAAATAAGAAAATATATCAGAATATCAGTTTTGATGATTAAATAGCTGCAGCTGTAATTCCCTTAATAATGTGCGACTCTGTTGTTGTGGATAGATGCACCAAAAACCTTGATGCACACTCAAACAAACGAGACAGAAACACAAATGAGTCAGCCTGGTTTTCACCACAGTACAAGCACACGTACATGCATTCTTCTATTACAGCCTTTTTTTCACAGCAAGAACATTTTCAGGAACTTCTCAAAGCTGAAGCTGACATTTAAACAACTATTTAAATGTCGAGACAGTGGAACAGAGTATGAACTATGAGCAAGTAGAAGAAACTTTAATGAAATGTAACTTGGTATATATGGTAATTTTGTTTATTGCTGATCCATACTGAAGTAACAAAAGGCAGTCCCTTTAAATCTCCCATTTATACCTCTGCACATCTCACTTCCAACACCAGTCACACAACACTGTAACACAAAAAAGCATTATGATCCCTGGTGTCTAGTTGTATGAAATACTTACTTCTGAAACCGCAGTTTTCCAAATTCAGTATTGAACAAATGTCTCTGCACTCAGAAGTTCCTGACTTTTTGCTTTGCATTGCAAAGTTCCTGCAACTGTTTGATTGAAATAAAAAACTTAAATGTCAGTGTGCTCTATTCTAAATATTATTATTCAGGAGACAAACACAGACAAGGCTGCAAAAAATGTCACAACCGCAGCACATTCATAGCTCTCACACACACACACGCACGCACACACACACACACACACCAGATTAGAGGTCAGTGAGGCCAGGATGTCCAAAGAAGCAAAGCGTGACTCAGCAGTTCACTCTAACAATGACTCATGATTTAAGGATGCAAGTGGATGAGCTGCTCCGACACACAGCGGACACAAACCCAACTCAACAAAGCTCAGAAGGACACAAACTGAATCAAAGTGAACAGAGAAGAAGGTGATGGGAAGAAAAAAAATACATAGAAGGGCACAGTTTTTTGTTTGTTTTTTTTACTTCTGCAACAAAGACAGGTCATGTTATATTTTATTTTACTCGTGTATGAATCAAAATTCTTTACTTATTCTTTTTTTAAACAGAATGGGACAAGTATCAGGTAAAAAACAAGCTTTACCTCAAAATTTTAGTGACAACAGTTGAAATACATCACTCTTCTCTGGTTAAAATGAGATTTCCATACGATCGTGTGTGCGTGTGTGTGCGTGCGTGCGTGCGAGAGAGAGAGACACAAAAAAGAGGTGGGAGAATAACAAGGGGAGTATAAGGATCATGGAACAAGTCAGACATATTATCTCAGGGGTCTCAGGGGAGACTCCCAAAATATTCTCGAACCAAACATGACTTATAAATATCAGCTTTAGCCACAGGCAAAACCCTATTGTGTGTATATAACCACAACGTGTCTCTCTCTCCCACACACACACACACACAGACCACAAAAACACACAGAGGAGGATTGTTTTCCCCTTTTCCCCTGCTCCCCTCTGCCAGTACCACTGTGCCCTATAAATAACCGTAACAATGACTTCCCAGAAAGGCCATGTTTAGTGTTTGGCTTCTGAAGGGATCCCAGGGCGCTGTGGGGTACCAAAGGTGGTGTGTGGATGGAGGAGTGTGTGTGTCTGAGACAGACAGTGCATAAAAGTTTTTGTGAGTGGAAAACTTGTTATCAAAAACAGCAGAGAACCATTATTCTTTGGGCGGCATTTAAAGCGAATGTTAGGTTGACAGTTGGATCAACACTGTTGCTTCTTCACAGATTGAGGGATTCAGTCCAAGTGTAGTCTCTGCCCTCAGATATAAACACAGCAGAGCAGAGGGAATAAATACAGGGCTAAACATTGCTAAAGAGGGAAACACACAATACCACCGTAATCATCCATTTATACTCCCCAATTACCCTCCAAATAGGGACACTCATCTAATCAAAATACGCCTTGATTCAGTCCCCTGACAGAGCAAGCAGGAGCATGACACTGAATCTGCTTCTCAGTTTCTCAAGTGCTATATAACAAGACGTATCAATAGGAATTTATAATCAGCTGCTGATCTTTCTGAATTTATGTTGAACATAATTATTATGAATAGACTGGCTTCATCGTTGTGGTGTCAAACTCCGACAGTATTGCACCAAAATTAAATATGTGAGCAGCAAGAAAGCTGTAAAAGCTGTCATTGTGTTTTTCTGTTTTTGTATAACCACTTATGTACCCATTTGTTTTGAATATCAAAGGGAAAGTATCTTTTATTGATCAATTATATATTTATACTAAGTCAGAAAACAACAGAAAATGCCCATCACACTTTAAATAACCTTTTCTCTGAACAACAGGTATGTAAAATAGAGAGAGACTTATTTTATTAATAATAAATTAATATGATAAATAAGCAGGAACTCTTCCTACTGGAACAAACAAAAGTTTGGCATTTATATTTGACGAGTGCCTTAAAATGACTAGTCTTTATTTTTCTCACTTAATACTTAAATCAATTGACTGACTAATTGTTACAGTATTTATGTTGTGCACAGTATATTGAAAAGCAAGATCCATGGTATCCTACAACTGCAGTGACAGATGCTGTCTGTATCAACACGCACACACACACACAGACACACACAGCTGCCTCTGCATGAATGTCTCATACAAATTAAACCTCATTAATGATAATCAAATTAACAAATGCAGATCCACTCTCTCTTTCTCGTGATTTCTTAATTTGAATAATTTTTTGGTGTCAACCTGACAAAAACAAACAAACATCTGAAAACAACTGCTTTCACTACAACAAAGGTAAACAAGTGCACAGCACAGCAGTGACTGCGATCAGTATCAGTAAAGACGCTGGCCATATGACCCGACAACAAAAACACATGAACTTTCTTCGGGGCAGGAATGTTCCTCTGTTCTGTGCTGGTCGTCTTTATTGGGTTACACACACACACACACACACAAGAACATGGTGAAATAATGCTAGGAATGCTAGTTTCATTTTGCTAGCAGGGTTTCCATAGCAACCCCAGCTGAGAGGCTGAATGGTCGCAGGAAAGGCTCGTCTCAAAAGTAGAGCGGCAGCTTAGACGCTCTCAAGTCCAGTCGAGCCTCAGACCAGCATTTCCATCAGTGGCACACTGTAAACGTGGTACTACGATGACACAGCATGAGTCACTGTTTTCATTGTTTTCCCCTGTCCAGCTCAATAGGCTGAGAGTGGAGAGCAGCATCTAATAATACAATTTATTTTCCTTTTCTTGAAACATCATTCATTTTAACTTATGTATTTTAAATTATGAATAGTGTATTTGAGCACCAATGTGCTCTATAAACAAAATGTAAATCATTACTACTACTACTATTTGGTTCAACTTATATCTTCTTTGGGTATTTGCATGACGAGGCAAGAAATTAGCTGTCAGATTATCAAACAGGCTGTAAGGACAGTTGCCAGATTATCAATATCACTTTATTCGGAGGTAAATTTTCAGGTGGAAAAGTTAGCGCAATCGGAAATGTCCATATTTGTCGTTCAATGCACAGAAACTGTGTGTGCAAACAACTACCTAAAGTACGGTAGCTGGTTTGTAAACTGGAGGATGCTTACAACAGACAGTTTCAGTACTAATTTCACTTTTTACTTTCATCTGTTTCTTCCTCACAAGTTTGATTACCTTGGGGTTTTTGTTAACAACTCACATGATCATTGGTTGGTAAGACTTTATTTTAGGGGTGTCACTGTGTTCCCAGATCTCATCAATCACTGTGGTAAGTACAATGTTATCGTGGCTGATAAATCTGATGGATGAAACTACAAAAATTAGAGCCAGATCATAATAAACTGGAATTATCTTTAAAAATCTTGGTAGGAGTGGTGGGTCGGTGTAACAGGAGTTTAACAAGCACAGGTGTAACTGATAACTAATAATGACAATAACAGCTACAGTCCACTTCTGTGCTCCAGTTAACCATGAAATGCAGCCATGACTTAAGTAAGAAAAGATTTTCCATATTGTAGCTTCACTAGTTTGGTCTATTCTGTATACACAACATTTATTGCATATCTGTCTCAGACTTAACAAGCCCATGGACACAGGCAGTATAATTTGGGCTTTAGCCACATCAGGCACAGAACTCATATAGCCTCTGGTTGTTTGTCACAACTGACAACATGAATACTCAGTGGAGATTTTTTTTATTTTAAAAACACTCGAGAGGCCCGGCCCTGACACAAAAAGTACAAGGGTAATAAATACTGTAATACTGTAAGGGTAGTCTTGCCAGGAAGAGGACTTCTGTATTGACAGAGGAACACAGTGAGGTTTCAGGATTAAAAGGGTGTCTGCATCCACTCATCCTCCACATCAGTGGGGGTTAAGCAGCAGAAAAACATGTCGTACCAGGGTAGAGGGACCGTACATGGGTCAGTTATCCTCCCCACACTCACTGCAATCATATCTTAGCTCTACCTCAGGGAAGCAAAAGACAAAAACTTCCATCGCTGATTTTGACCACTGAGGAGGCTCGACACAGGTACATCCTGTTGTTGTCTTAATGTATTTTGATGTAATGTATTTAATGTAATGTATCCGAGAGATGCTGCAGCTGGTCCAGTCCTGATACAGTCTCACTCCGCTTTAATTGTAAACAAACGTCACCATTTACGGGGAGTGGTAAAAAGCAAGAAAGATGAGAGGATGTATAAAAGAATTGCAGTCTGTTTGGCTTAAAACAGACAACAAATAAAAACAGAGGTTTAAAAATGCACAGAACTGTGTACAGCAAGTGTTACAGTAACGGCTAAACACACAGCTTTATGACCACCTGCTAACATACATAGGAATCAGGAATTTTAATCTAGCATGTCACACTCCCCTACAGATTATGTGACTGTTTTTGGGAGGTGCAGCCTGTTTTGGTACAGTACGACTTGCTTGTCGATGTGCTTGTATAAATTTGTATTTGATAACAAAGTTTTAGCTTGTGACTTAATGTAGTACCTCCTAAACTGAAAGGAGTCTCCTATTTTTCAGAGCAGAGATCTTGACATAACTTCTTCAAATTATTTGTAATCGGATAACTTTGATCCTTTTAACAACCCAGATCTCAGGAGTGATGTGGCCTGAAGAGCAAGAATGTGAAATTTAATCAGCCCAAAACAGCCAAGCTAAGATCTGTTCAGAGGGGCAGGTCTGGACATCCCACCCTGTTCATTTAAGTTTAGAGTCATAATATGTTATGTTTTTGATAACTGCATGATTATTCTTTTCTCTCAGATGCATTCACAATCTCAAACATTAAGTTCACTTTCATAGTTGTGGCCTGTGGAATATGTGGCATGCTGGATGGCTCTTAGGATTCAGCCTGTCACTTACTGGTGCTGGGGGGGAAATAAGAAGGGAAATGTCTGTGGAAGAGTGTGTGTGTGTGTATGAGAGAGTAGTACAGCATGTTCTCATGTGTCCCTCTGCGAGCTCTGGTGTCTTAATAATAGTGTGGTCACAGGGGGTCCATAACATAAAAATATTCCTCACAACTGCTGCCAAACATTACAGCAGTTAAGACAACATACACCAGAGGCATTCTGTTTGACATAGCATTTTACAGTACAGTATTTTAGTTTCATGTAACAAAGGTCATGATATTTATCAACTGTGTGGTGTACATCTGTCCTTGATAGCACTGTTGTGAGTTTATGTTGTTCTGTACACTGTCACCGCTACTGCTGTCTCCACCGCACTCAACAGCTCTACAGACCCTAACCGTAGAGCGACAAAAGCAAAATAAATCAGCCAATTTATTTTTTTTTTACTGAATGCCACACAAAGGTGTTCAACTGCAGAATTTTATGTCTTTATTATTGGATAGAAAAAAGCTTCCATTTTTCACCGAGTACATCTTTTGTATAGACAATTCAGACTGGTATTTTGCCAGCGAAGGACTGAAGCGCCCAGTTATTCTCTCTAAGTATCGCAGCTGCATTCAATTTTGTGCCATTAAATATTTTGCAAGGTCACTTTCTTTCTCTCTGTGACCTTAGGGACACCAATAAAAACACTGGGACACAGCTGTAAAGACTGCAGCTGTAGCTCACTTTTTGCTCAGGAGCACAGAGCTTCCCACAAACAATGATATATTGCCAACACGTTTATGTTTCGGTGATGTTTATTTTTGTTTGCTGGATGTCTCAAAATGGCCCTGCACACCCACACAGGTGTTTTCAATGTCTCGCTGATTAGACTCCCATTTCCTGCACTTACTGTACTTGAATGTAAATATAGAAATCTAGCAAATGTTTATCTATCACCACGTGTGTTTTGATGGACATCTGGATCCAGATGCAAATGAAAAAAAGTTGAAAATGCTGATGATTGTCAAATTTATATGCCAATCAGAAAAGCAGGAAGGCAGCCCCCTGACACCCCTACTTGACTGTTTAAATGACGTCAAAGCGTGGTTAGCCCAAAATTTTTTAA
>JAPMOB010249331.1:0-40810 GCA_029875015.1 Lepomis gibbosus
TAATAATATCCTGATTGCCACAAATTGTGTGTTTAATAGTGGAAGTGGAATGCAAATGTGTTACTTCCTTTCTGTGATTGAAGTTCATTTCTCAGCCTAAGGCAACATGGACAATAAGTGCTCAGAAAAATGTAAATTTGAACATGTACACTCGCGTGATTCCATGAACTAACATCGTGTGCTGAGGTAGCTTTCATGATATGACCTAAATTAACCTTTGGGGTGGCTAACAAAAACATCAAATGGGTAAAAAACAGTCATAGAAGAAGAATCTAAAAGTCATTGAAGGTCCTCACAAGTATAGAAATACAGATATGTGTGTGAGTCTGCATGTGTCTTTGTGTGTAAGAATTACTCACATGTCTTTAGGTTGGTGGGAACCGACGGGAGCCTGGCAGACCTCACCATGCTCAGCGCCAGCTCAGTGGAGGCATTAATGCTCCGAGGGGGGCCGGAGCCGCAGGAGGAGCTGGGGGAGCAGGAGGAGCAGGAGAAGCAGGAGAAGCAGAGGGAGTGGGAAATGACTGAGAGGGAAAATGAGAAGGACCAAGCCCTGGTGGTGGTGATCAATGACACTGATATGACCGACGAGAAGCCCAGGAGCTTCTCCAGCCAGCGGCAATCCAGCACAGAGGAGAGCCACCACTGCAGTGCCAGGACCGAGCCAGAGCCGAGCACCGAGCAGAGCTCAGGTACTGAGCAGGTCCACAAGCTTCCACAAGACACTGAAGATACAGTGAATCAAATTAGGACTGCGACTTTTAATATTACAGCATTTTCTTGATTAATCAATTTAATATTTATCCAATCCAATCCAACTTTATTTCTAAGCACATTTAAAAACAACCAAGTTGACCAAAGTGCTGTACATAGACATGAATCAATAAATAGAAAAAAATACAACACCAAAAAAAAAAAAGCAACATACTGCTCTAATCCTGGATTAAAAGCCAAGGAGTAAAAATGAGTTTTGTAAAATGTAAGAAAATAGAGAAAAATGCACATCACATTATACCAGAGCCAAAGTTGACGTCTTAAAATTCAACTAAAAGCCAAAGATATTGTCTTTATGATGCAGAACAGAAAAGCTGCAAATCTCATATTTTATAATTATTGTTAATACTAATAAAATTAAAAAATATCTTTTTTGTATAGCACTTTTCAGTACATGTAACAAAGTGCTTTTACATGAAGGTGCAAGCCAATATCTGACCTTAAAAGTAATTCAAAGCAAGCCAAAGAAGGTGCTGTAGATCTCCAATCACGTTTTCAACTTTTTAATTTATCAAACTTGTTGATTAATTGTCTGATAGTCAACTACAGTAACTCAATTATCATCTGATTATTTTGGCACTAATTTTAGTTGCAGTAGTTTTGTTAAGCCAAATCTCCCTCTCAAGCTCACAGACATCAGGGTTTCCAAAGGTGTCAGTATCCCAATTTAAATTTTAGAGATTTATGTCAGAGATGCAGGTTTGACAAGATGAGTAATTCTAGGAAGTTCAACAACTTTTAGACAAGAAATAGGTTGGATTGTAATGGTAATGTAAAGGTGCTTATACTTACGGTAAATAGTGGGACACAATATAAAGCTACAATATTCAGCTCAACTCAACTTTCTAACTTCCTCCCCGTCAGTTGAGATAGAGTCACGCCCCAGCACCTCCTGAGTCACCGTTGTTGAGAATGCAGATGGCAAATGCAAATGCAGCCAGTCTGGAATAACAAAAACACTTGTGCAATTGTGTATTTGAATGAGAATCTGCGGCTCTTTTAGCTTCACTGTCTTTGTTGAGTAATGTTCGTAGACCTTGGTCTAAAAACTCTGAATGCACTTCAGTGTAGTACTTTACTAATTAGTACCACTTTAGAATAGCATATTGTTGAATAAAATGCTATTGTCAAGTACTTAAAGCTTCCCACACTGCTGGCCGTATTTACCCTTCTTCCTTTGTTTACAGCTAAGCCTCATGCGCTGCCGAGAACTTTCAGTCATGAGAGTGGCGACCTTTTCTCTTGGATCTCTCTCAGCCTGTAGCTTTTTAGTCGGCTCGGAAGAGATATGTTGCATACAATCTTTAAAGGCCAAAGCTGGGTGCAGTAAGATTTACCTCCACTTTTCTCTTCTGATGCAGTGCATAGCTCAAGTGCTGACTTTCACACATTACATCGCCCTGCTAAGGCCAACTTTCACCTCAATATTAGTATATTTACACAGACAGTTACACTGGTCTTAAATTAAAATGGTTTTATATACACAGAAAATTAAATAGGTGATAAAACACAACCCTGCAGGGCCTCTCGATTTATAATGAGCTGCAAGCTATATGAGCTATATGCTCTCTCAGAGTTTCTTATCCAAACAATGAGGCCTCTGTTGAAACCTAAGATAATATGGCTTTCTACCCACCAACAAACTGTGGCTTGAGTTTTTATATCCTTTGTGAGAATATAAAACAAAATGTTAAGTCTTCATTCTCAGGTAATAAAATCAACAGTTTAGGATTTGTAATACAGATTTTAGCTATGTTTCCATACGTCTTTACATACTGCATATGGGAAATCAGACATTTTACAGTTTCAGAATTTAGCTGTCACAATGGTCCCAATAACACCAGGGATTAAAATAGTTCACATATCCTAAAACATGTGGGTTAAAATCTTGATTTTAATGTTTGGATTTAATTTCCAAGTACTAACATCCGACATATCGGAGACGATTTGTAGGGCTCACAAACTCTAGATGTAGCTTGTTGAATAGTAGTTTATTTTTTATTGAAAATGTGTATTTAAATACTGCCTAACCATCCAGAACACAATTTAAAGGATTAGGCTGGCAAATACAGAGTCTGTCTTCACCTGTGGATTATTACTTGGATTAATATTAATGGCAGCGTTACAATACTGGATGTGGAATTGTTTCAGAACAGAGTACAATTAGTACAAAGTTAATAAAGAATCTTGTCAGCAGTTCCACAATGCTCATTTACACCAATCAGCCATAACATCATTACCACTGATAAATTAAGCAGCAAGAGAAAAATTTGCCCTCAAAGTTGATGCCAGTATTTGAGCAACCCCTGTCCACTGCCGAAAGCACCTCTAATGGGCATGGGAGCATCGGGACTGGGCTTCGGAGCAGTGGAAGAAGGAGGCCTGGTCTGATGGGTCATGTATTCTTGGACATCAAGTGGATGGCTGGGTGCAAGGCAAGCCGGCGGAGGCTGTGTGATGCTTTGGTGATATTCTGCTGGAAAACCCCACCTCGCAATTTACAGGACTTCGGATCTGCTGCTAACATCTTGGTGCCAGATACCATAGCACACCTTCAGGTCTAGTGGAGTCCATGCCTTGATGGTTCAGGGCTGTTGGCAGCAAAAGAGGGACCTACACAGTATTAGGCATGCGGTCATAATGTAATGGCTGATCAGTGTATCTGCCTTTAATGTTTTTTGGCACAGGGGGAATAAGATATATTAGGCTTTGTCTACTCAGACATTGCTTGTTACTTCTTCATATGGTTTATTGACACTTATTCCTGAAGTGTAAAGAGAGAGTCATATTATCAGTCTGTCTCAGCTTGAGTTGGTGTTTAGAAGACATGTACGCAAAATGCCAGAAGAGAGATAATAGTGTTTAAACAGAGGATACGCTGCTGTAATTAAGCGATGGAACCTAGAAACGCTTTCCATTTGCACCTCTTCAGTCTTATTGTTTTTCCATTTAAGTGTATCTGGTTTTTATCTCTCTTCAGACCTGAAGAACAAATGGCACCTGGTGGTCGACCGTCTGACCGTGCTCTTCCTCAAGTTCCTGGAGTATTTCCACAAACTGCAGCTGTTCATCTGGTGGCTGCTGGAGATCCACATCATCAAGATCGTGTCCTGCTACATTTTCATGGTCTCGGTCAAAGAGGTATGAAAGGCTGAGGTACAGTTAAAGACAGGGAGATGACTAAACTCAGCATCTGCATCAACAGGTGGTAATGACTGCTTAATGAATTGTATCTGAGCTTGGTCGAGGGATTTGACTGGTCAGCTTTACAGTAACCTGTCTTCACAGGTGGTAATGTTTAAGGCTTCCAGATGTTCTTGCAGTTGTTTTCTTAGTCTTGAACCTTGAGTTTGTATTCAAAATCATGAAGGAAATGTTATTCACAGTGCTTTTCTCTCTAATTGTGTGAAGTGGGAGAAATACACATTGAGAAGTTGAATGTCATTGTTAAATCCACAACATGTAGCGTTTTTAGTGAGGATATATTTGTAACTGCTGTTTCGTCTGTGCGTCCCTCTTAACTTGGCACATGCTTGGTGCAGTGACTGATGTTTAAACGGTGAATGAAAGGTATTTTTATGATTATAAGATGTTAACAGTGGATTTTATTTTGCTGGAGTCTGACTCTTTAAGAGAACTTTTCATTTTCTGTGCACTTTATAAGTAGGGGAAGATGTGCCAGATACCCTGACTCTGCAAAGTAGATTTTATCCAAAGGTATCAGTGTTTTCACATTCTTGTGCTACACTGGCACAATGTAAACCAGACATTGTTTTCATAGATTTTAGTCGGCTGTGGTCGGACTCAGTATGTAAAAAGAATAACAGTGGCATTTATTTGTTTGTACATGAATGTCAATATCTTCCACAACTAAGCACATTTCATATAATTGTGAGGTGTAGAGCTATAATAATAAATCACAGGTACATTAGGCAATGCTTGTTTGATTTTGTTGCTCAGACTCTGTATAATTTAAGTTGATCTCTCCCTCAACACTGAGCCAACTTGAACCAAGTTGAAATGAACCAGGACTGTCTACTGCACTGCAGACTAGCCAGATAATAGTCTGAGGGTAATTGAGCAAACTATAGAGGCTGTTACAGTTTCTGAATAGGAAACAAAGCCTTGGTTTGAGTTTTACTTGTCTGAGTTTGGAGCAAATTGACAGAGGGCTTTTAATCTTATTAATACTCACTTTTATAGACTTAGATTTATGTAATGATCTCTTATGGTTCGTGACCTCAGGTTTTATGTGTTTTTTATTTTTTTGACTTGCCTCAGATTATTCTTTACTAACTGCTGTGTAAACATGTTTTGGAACATGGACTGTAATGTTTATTAATAAGGTAAAGGAGAGTGTCAGTGGAAAAGGGAATAGTGTGAGCTGGTTTCTTTTTTTTTGTCCTCAACACCTGTTTTGTCTCCTGTACAGGTGTCTTTGTTCAACTATGTATTTGTGGTGTCCTGGTCCTTCGCACTGCCCTATAGCCAGTATCGGCCCCTTGCCTCCAGTGTTTGCACTGTCTGGACGTGTGTCGTCATTGTATGCAAAATGTTGTACCAGCTCAAGTCTATAGAGCCGCCATCCTTGAATTGCTCGGAGGTGAATAAAACCAGAACACACTTTTTGACCCTAGTTCATTACATACACATACTGCCTAACACAAGAATAAATTTGTTCATGTTTCAAAAGAGTCCTGTCTAAAACAAACACTTTTTATTATACAACAAATAAATGTACACACATCACACACCTACATCCAGATTATGTTTATGTATTTCATTGTAAATATGGGAAGGGGAAGGTAGGGCACAATCAATTTTGTAACATTTTTGTCAAAATTTTTGTCAGTACTCACCATACAAAGGCTACTCAACACATAAGAAGGACTTGATGAAGGAGTCTGTGCTGTATGAGGGCCCTGTGGATCCAGCCATGTGGGTGGGCCTGGAGAAGTCCAATGACCTGCTGGGCTACCTCAGGGTGAGGAGTAGAAACATTCATCAACTGAAAGCTTGCATTATACATGGGATATCAGGATATTTGATATTGATGTTATTTTCTTGCTTTTCTGCAGAGAGTTAAAAGAGAAGGTCAATACCACTATCATATGTGTTTATTTAATAAATTACTAAAATAATTTCACAATTCTGTCAATGAATTACTGTCATTGTGTATTTTCAACAAAAGGAATATATATTTAAAAATCTTCTCTCACCATCTGTGCAGAACAACCTCTTGATGCTGGCTGTCTTAGCATTCGAGGTGACCATCTACCGCCATCAGGAGTACTTCAGACTGAGGAACAAACTGCCGCCTCCAGCTGCCAGGATTATCTTCCATGATATCACACGGCAGCATTTAGACATTGGCATCATCAACTTCGTCAAATACTTCATCAACTACTTCTTCTACAAGTTTGGACTTGAGGTAGAGAAAAGTGAAAAGAGCTAAAAATATATCTTTTATCTGAACTCTGTTAGCTCCATCGCTATATGTGTATACTCCTCATGTGTTTCCCTCAGACGTGCCTGCTGTTGGTGGTCAATGTAATCGGACAGCGTATGGACTTCTATGCCATGCTTCATGCCTTCGCTTTGATAGCGGTCATGTATAAACGCAGGAGGAAAGCCATCGCTGAGATCTGGCCCAAGTACTGCTGCTTCCTGGCCTGCATGCTTACTTTCCAGTACTTTATCTGCATCGGGATCCCACCAGCAGCGTGTAAAGGTTTGTGTGATAGACAGCCGGATTGTACCAACAATAACCAGATAGTCACAGGAAAGTGATAGACAGCCAGTTATTGCTATTTTCAGTCCAAAATCAATTACAAGTTTCATTATTGTTTATTATTGAATAAATACATATAAAATGTAAAAAACATTGAAAAAAATTCTGTCTGACTGAAGCCACAGTATTGGATTTATAATGATATAAATAACAAATTTGAAAAGCTGACAGCAACAAATGTTTGGTATTTTAAGATTGTTGTCATTGAATCTTCTGTCCATTAACACTTCATTTAGCCCTACTATGATTAATCACTTGACTGACACCGTCTGTGTTGTGTCACGGTGATATCTCCAGGTGCTCTAAGATTCAAAATTAGTGATGTATTACTTGTAAATTACATTTTAGGATCAAAATAATTTGAATCACAAAATACACATCTGTGTATAACTTAGATATCATGTCCCAGAAAAACACTTAAGTCCTTAAGTTGCTTTACATACTTACAAAATGCATTGTGAAGGACATACAAACTGTTGTTTCTCTGTCTTTGTGATGTACTTTTTCTGTTTTATTTGTTACCATTTCATGGCTCTTATTGCCAGTCTTGTCATTTTAAAGCGCATCACATATAAACCTGCCATTTTTATGTTGTTTACCCATATGTCCCATGATGATGGTGCATGTTTTAATTTCAGACTATCCCTGGAGGTTTCCCAACTCCAACACTACTACAGACTCCAACGTGGTCAAATGGTTCTACGCTCCAGATTTCCTCACCAAACCCAATTCAACGTTCCTCATCTGTATGTGTGTCTGTGTAGCTTTAGAGATTTAAGTTTAACAACTTGTTGATATGTAGTGGTTATTATATTGATGATTGTCAATATAGTTTATAGTAATAGTATTTATGTTCAGCAGAAATTAGATTTCTCCTCTCCTCTTTTCTAGATGACTTCATGTTGCTGCTGTGTGCCTCTCTCCAGAGGCAGGTCTTTGATGATGAGAACAAGGCTGCAGTCCGCATCATGGCAGGAGACAACGTGGAGATCTGCAGAGACCTGGACGCAGCCTCTTTCAGTGTCCACAACCCAGTCCCAGACTTCATCCACTGCAGGTACAGCAGCTTACACTGACACCATGCTCTGTACACACTGGGGGTGTAATGATACACTCAGCTCATGAGACAAGGTGGTTCAGGAAAATGAGATGAAATAATGACTGGAAAAATAATCTTTTATTGGACTGAAATTCACAAAATGCAAAACAATAGAGGTGCATTTTGAAACAGTGCTTACAAATTGTTCGTGTCTTGTCTGTCACTCTGTCGGTGTTCATTGTTTCTACCTGGTACTGAAATGCTGCCACACAAACAATTTAAAAGTGGCAGGGGCATCTTCTATGATAATTTCATCCACACACCCCATCATGCTGATATCATGAGCAAGCTTTTCATCTCAACAAGAAACATTGTCATGTTTTATTTTGCGCCCTTAGTTCACACGGTAGCAGTAAGTGGCCCAAGTATTTAAAAAAAAAAATCCTATCCTAATCCTAATCCTATAAAAAACTGAGGGTTGACAGTAGCTCATGTCAGTAGCTTAGTGAGGGCTGTTATTGAATACCCACTGTATACATAATTCAGAATTTTGGCTGCCGTCCGATATTTGAATCTAGAGCTAGATACTGACTTTGCACAAAAAAAAGAGTGAGGGGAGGAGAGAGAAGAACAGAGAGCGAGTTGGAAAGACGACGAGAGCATCCTGACCTGTCCACAGTCATTGATTATGTGCTCTTCACATTCCACTGTTTTGATGCGCAAAGTGGACAAGTCTTTTATTACCGCACTCTGTGTCCATCAACAAGCCCTAGTCGAGAGAAAGAGAGCTGTACAGCCCGTCTGTCCACGCCACAGCAGCTCTGCACTTATTCCATCGTTTCCCTCCAGGATCGAATTACGGATACGGAGTGGGGGAGAAATCCATAATCCACAAAAACACTCTGTCCGTCACTCCGCGACTCAGACGCTTTTGCCCTGTACTCTAACTCAATAAATAGCTTTCAAGTATGGAAAAGGTATTTTCTCCCCTTGACGAAGGACACTCACTCAGCTATTCCGGCCCATCATCGCCTCGTCCGATCCAAACCCACTTCATCAGAGCAGCTTCCTAAACAGTACAGCTGCTGTTGTGGTCCCATGTTTTCCATCAAATTAAAGCCCATTGCTTCCTATGTTTTCACTCCACACATCATGTTAATCGCCTCTCACATGACAACTCAGGATCCATACGCATGCTTTTAGCATGTTAGAAACGCGCAGGACATATAGTAGAGTACCTGTACTGAGTGACAGGAGTCGAGTTTCAGCTCTGGTTCACGTTCATTGATCAGGCTCCTGCCGGTGTCCTGACACTAAGTGATACACTAAACGTGATTGATGGGCGGATTTTGCACACAGCAAACGAATGAACTGAAATGTTTTGACTTTTATTATGTGGTAAACATGCATCCTTATTAGCAACTTAACTCAGCCGGCTAAGGGGGTCTGTGCTGTTTATTTCCACCTTCATGAGACTAAAACAAAATTTATATTCAGAGTCAAATAAAAGAGAAATGTAATTAAACATAAACAATAAAGCCACATTGGGCAAAATGTTTTTGTTAAATATAAATCTATCTTTCTGTGCTAATTCAGAATGGGCATGAAAATGCATTCTTGACCTTGGGAAATAATATTTCCACTGTCCACTTAATAGCTTCAACCACATCTTACACTCTTCATTAGCAAATGGAGTTTGCTGAGGTATCATGGAGTTGGTCCTGTTGTCATACTTGTATATATGCCCTCTGGTCACATAATAATAATAAGGGGTTAACATGGTCTTTATCTGCCGTTGATGAGAGACAGTTAAAAAATCTGGGAAAAGCTAGTAAGTGGCCTTTGAGTTAAGATTATTCTATCAAACTAATGATATAAGATTCAAATAAAATTCTGACGTTAGATACAGACACCTCTCTTCCCTCAGGAAGTGACGATGATTGATGCCCTGTTCACATTAAATCACCCAGACTGTGAATATGTCAGCTGGGTTGGAAAAGCTGTTCAGCCGGGAAATCAGTTAATTTCTGAAGAACCCCAGAAACCATCTGTGATTCTTCTTCTCAATAATATTCAGAAATCAGAACAGTACCTGACAGTTTAATGTATATAGAATCCGATATTAATGCTGATACCACCTATACAGTCATCGTAAAAGGGGGTACTTGGCACACACAGTAGATTTATACCTTGTTGAACTTGCTAATGAAGCACAAGTATGTACAATAATATAAACAGCTAATTTTGTCTGTTTCCATGTATCAGGTATGATTCCAACAGATGGGTTTTGGAACAATGTGTGAACATTTCGCTTTTATGACATGACACCTGCAGTAACTTTCTCCTGACATTTGGAGCAGCCATGGCTTCTGAAAAACAAATAATTGATCATGAATTGAGTTGAATTTGGAATCCTTTTGTAAAAATAGTGGTGACGTATCAGTTTCATCACTGTCCTGTAGGTCCTACCTGGACATGCTGAAGGTCATCATGTTTAGCTACCTGTTCTGGTTCGTCCTCACCATCATCTTCATCACGGGAACCACACGCATCAGCGTCTTCTGTATGGGCTACCTGGTGGCCTGCTTCTACTTCCTGCTCTTTGGTGGTGAGCTGTTGCTCAAACCAATAAAAAAGATCCTCCACTACTGGGACTTCCTCATTGCCTACAACATCTTTGTAATCACAATGAAGAACATTTTATCTGTGAGTAGTTTATCTCAAATCAGGATCAGTTTATTGACTACATAACAGACAGATCCCGCATACTGTGCACATGAGGTGTTATATGTAATGTTTAGATTATAAAACATCTTTTAAAAAGAAAAACCTTCACTATAAACTTCTTTGTTCTATTTTAGGACACAGAGTTCATATTAACACTGCCTGTGTGTTATGTGAAATTAAAGATGTTAACAAAGATATTTAAATACACGCACAATATAATATATAAAATGTAGAAACTGTATTCAAGTATATAATAAAGGATTCTTGCTTTTAGATCCTGGCTTGTGGCTACATCAACAGTCTGGTTAAGAACCACTGCTGGTTGATTCAGTTGTTCAGTCTGGCCTGCACCATCAAAGAATACAAAATCACCATCAACCAAGAAAATTTGAGTGAGTGGATTCAACTTTTTACTTCCCCTTGCATCTGATGATTGCCATTGTTTTTTTTTTTTGGAAAGCATACATTTCACAAGAGGTTAGAGATATTCCCTTCAGTGTTGGAGTATAAATACGCATTTTGCAAGGAGCTGAAATTAAAGCCACACCCTTGATTATTTTTCAGGCCACTTTAGTTCAGTGCAGTTTTTATCTTAATCCTACTGATGTACACTGAATACAAAACACTGCCACAGTACTGAGTGAAACAGTTAGATTGACCATCAGAAAATATAGACAACATTACATTACTTTAACATCTTTAAGAGTCTGTGCAATTTACACTGGTAAATGTCCTAGTCAGTAGTTTAGAATTCATTTGAGTCAATCAGATTGTGTACGAGTGAGTTGTATGTATATTCCAGAAGGGGAACAGCGCTGTGAGCTACCCAGCAACGAGGCCGGGATCATCTGGGACAGTATCTGCTTTGCCTTCCTGCTGCTGCAGAGACGAGTCTTCATGAGCTACTACTTCCTCCATGTGGTGGCTGATATCAGGGCATCACAGATTCTCGCATCCAGGTAAATAGCTGAGACCCAGGGGTGCTGCTCCCATGTTCAGATTCTACTAGTTCAGTGTTGTTACTGTATGCTTTCGTGGGATATGCGAAAGTCCCCAATTAAGCTATACAGTATTTATAAAGGCTTTTTGTGTCTGTCAGTGCTGCAGGGCTTTTCCTGCCGTGACATGATAAAAATTGCGGTGAAAAAGGTCTATGGATCTGATTGATTTTGAGAATAAAGACACAAGTGCTCTGCTGCTGTAAGACTATCTATACTTAGGTTTGCAAAATGTATTCAGAAAGCATACAACATATAAAGGACATGATGGAAATACTTTTGACAGGGAAGAAAGGAAAACTGGTGTAATGTGTATCAAGCGAACACATCAGGAATTCAGGGATGCAATTTGGGATAATGTTATTGGTGCTTCAAAAAACCTAAATCATGAGTGTGTCCCTTGAAATTTTGTCTTTGAGCATATATAACACAGATAATTAGACATAAAATGGGACTGCTACCTGGTATTAACCATTGGCTCTTTTATATGTATTAAAGTGTCCAGGGGTTTTTAGGTGTTGGGTTTTGGTTGTTAGTACCCTTCCAGAACTAATATGGGTACAATTTTCATTGGACCCTTCTATACATCTTCTAAATTCCTTTATGTAAAAGTCTGGTAAGCAGGCCTGACTGCAGCCAAGTTGATTGTAGTCCAGCATTTAAAAACCTCCTAATCATAATTCAGGAAACCATCCTTAAGAGTCAACAATGCACAAGCAGGTACAATTTTAGTGTGGACAAATTTGATATTTCCCTAATGAGATCTTGTATTTAAATAACTATGCTCTGTCTGTGGAGGTGTAACTATCTTGTTGGTTAGTGGAGGGGAGAGGCGTGGAGAGGGATAGGGATGGGGGTAGTTGGGTTAAACAATCAAGAAGTAATTGGCAATCTGTTGTATTGTTTGTAATATGTTGTCTTTAATTTGGGGATGACTTGCAGCAAAGGGCCTGGCCTAGACTGCTGCGGCCTTGTGGTACACCCTCTAACGGGTGAGCTACCAGAGTTATAGTTACAGTAAGGTAAATATGTAATGTACTTCTTGAGGTTTTTTTTGAAATTGTAAAGAGGATGCCATGTCAGATTTGGGAACCACTGGACTAAGGGGTCAGTCACAGACACTGTTGGTATAGTAATATTTTTTTGGGTCATGAAATAGTAAAGCAGGATCAAACCTTCACACACTGACTCTGGATGTTTTGAACATTTGATTGGTCACTGATGTGTGTCTTGTGTGTTTCAGAGGGGCGGAGCTTTTCCAGGCCACCATAGTGAAAGCAGTGAGAGCCAGATTGGAGGAGGAGCGCAAATCTGTGGAGCAGCTGAAGAGACAGTGAGACTCCAAATATTTGACTCATGTTGTGTAATGCTGTGGTTTGGGTGTTTGTCTAAATTATGCAACACTGGGGGATGTTTTGAAAAGTAAATTTGAGAAGGTATTGCCCAGGTCTTAAAATTAATTTTTAAAATGTATTTATTGACATACATAAAACCTGCAGATTTCATCCTCTGATTTAGATTAAACAGATTTAATAGAGCAGATTTATTTAGAGCCACTCCGGGACCAATTAAGTTGAAAGCGTAGCGTCTGAAAGAGGACACAATGATATGATTTCAGTTTGTTTATTGATCAGACAAATTTTAAATACACTTTTGGTAAACATTTTCAGGACTGGGGGGAAAAACTGTTGCAGTTTTTGTGACTTAGATTTTTCTCTGTTGCCCAATTCTTGCTGTGATTGGTTGGTTTTCCTACATTTAAAGGTTTTTCGTATTCTAGCTGTTAGGCTGTCAACAAATCTGTTAAAAAGACCAGAACCAGTTAAATTAATTGAAATTAATGTGTTAATCTATTCGTCTGTGGCTGTCAGTCCCAAGCCCATTCATTACTACTAGAGATGTAAATCTTGAAAAACAGTTCACCAAATATAGTTTTAATTTTTAGAGATAGGCTGAGTAATTTCCAAGACAACTGGACACTGTAGTTTGTAGCAAAAGTTACTCAAACTGATGTAAGTAGTGTATTTGTTGGGGAACTATTTTCAGCAGTGGATTATCTTAATTATTGGTGCTCTAGTGAGTATTTGGGGCAGTGGGACGGTGTATGTGGGATTAATTTAAAGGACACCTATAATGCTTTTCCACATTATATGACTTATCTGCAGTGTTACAGTGTTGGATGTTCATGTTAAACATGGCCAAAGCTTCAAGTAATGAGATTAAAGTATTTAAAAGAAATCCCTGTGAGCCAAACCCTCAGATTTCCTCCTGTTCAGAACACTCTGTTTTGAACTGATAGTTTGAGCTGCTTTTTCTACCATCGGCTCTGCTTTACAATATACGGAGCTAGACGGAGCCGGTTTTCCATATATAGTCATTTGCTCCGCACAGCTATGCTCAGTTTGTCTGTACTGCTCAGCGACAACCAGAGCCGGGTAACATGCTTCAGGTCTTCAGAAGACAGTGGGTTTTGAGGGCGGGGCTTTAAAGAGACAGGAGCATCTACAGCTTGTTTCAGACAGAGGCTGAAATGAAGGCCTACATGAAGGGGCATTATAGGATAGAAAATTATTTTTTTGAATTTTAAATCATGCAAAGCTACCATACAGGATTCACAGAACAATAATATAGGACTGAAAATGCAGGATAATAGGTGTCCTTTAAAATAAACTCCAGTCTATGTGTTCATATATGTGTTCTGGCAATACTTGTTAGTGGCATCAATTAATTGTTGGTATTGGTGTTTCATGGGATTTGTTGACAAGAAAAATATAGTATACCACTCAAGTTACACTTAAACATCATGCATGGTAAAGTCTATTTCTTGATGCTGAGTATCCTTGATGAGTCTCATTAGGGCTAATTTAGTCTCATGGCTCAGAAAAGCCATTGAAAATCAGTTCTGGATTAAAAGAAACTCCTCACTCTCTCTTTACTGTTTCCAGGAAGCCATCTCTTAGTATATCATACTACATAATGTCAATGCATTCCCACCAATTACAGTTACCTCAGGAATTACCCCTAAGCTCCGATAATGTCCACTCACTCGCTGTAATGAGCACTCTTGCTGTTATATACCGTACACTCTGTTCCATACGAAGCCTGGAGATGTTTATGGTTGGTCTTTTAGACCGTCAGTGATGTTCCTCTGTGCCCATACTTTGCGCCTCTTCACTCTGTCTCTGATCTAATCAGGATGGAACGCATTAAGGTGAGGCAGCAAAAGTTTAAGAGGGGCAAGGAGAGGATGCTGAGCATGGCGCAGGAGTCTGGAGAAGGAAAGACCTTCGTCCAGCCCGAGGAGGATGATGATGATGGTATGATGAAAGCTGCCAGGAGTCTCTGTGCAGTCAATTTTAGAAAAGTTTATGTTCAGCTTATATGACTGCTAAAGTGTGTATTAATGTCTATTCCACCTAATACATAAACATATGTTGTGTAATGATGTCTTTTAATTACTGTTTGATCTAAAAGAGCAACCTAAAAGTTTAAAAATATGCCTTGAAGTTTTGCAGAAGAATTAATTTTCTTATGAAATGTTGCATTGCTGTATTTGTGAAATTTTAGGAGCACAGCGAACGAATGCCAAGACCAAAAAAAAGCAGTGGTGGAGGCCGTGGGTTGACCATGCTTCCAGTAGGTTGACCCCAACCTCATTTTTTCTCTTCCTAGACTCTGATTGGCCCTTTTGTCCTTGACCAGAACACTGAGGATTCCTATACTGCCCCTGGGCTCTGAAGGCACCAACATAACATTACTCCACCCAGACTTCAGTCATTTTCTGTCTCTGTTTAAGGGCCCTTGTAACCTATAGCTCTCGTGTAACAGTACACTGTGTGGAGAGGCACTCCAGTTTCAAGATGATCTATAAAACCGTTTCAGTATTTGTGCAGGGTTCCCTTAAATAGACGATGAGACGATGAAGAGAAAATGACTAATGGCTGGCGGTTGACATTTTTTAAAACATAAACGTCAACAGTCTCACCTAAAGAGCCCACAGTAGAGAATCACTCTTTTTATTAAAACATTTTCATGCAAAGATATGAAGTCGACTCGCCTTTATTCTCAGTACTGGAATAATGGAAGAAGAGTTTCTTCATTCTTTGTCCATAGACATGATCACCAAACAGGTGTTACTCAGGAGAAAATACAACAGCATGAACGATTGGACCAGTCATCAAATATATAAATCGACTACCTTAACAGTCTCTAGGTGGTAGATAAAAAAAACACACCGGCATCTTTATGAGTCAATACAGTGGTTGCCTGTTTGGTTTGCACTCATGTCTCATATCATACTCCACCCTCACATGACATTTTCAAATTATTTCTCCATTTTATCTCTTTGTCATTTGATGTTTCATCTCCATATCCCAGCATCCTCCCTCACCTCCCACCCACTGTGGTTCTGCTCAAGGACATAAGTCAGCCTTGTCTATCCCATTGCTTCTAACTCTTAACTACAACAGACAGGAGACACTTGCTCTATCAAGTACCTTAAAGGTGACTGTTCTTACTGCAGTAAGAGTCTTTAATAGACTTTCTTTATTGTGGTTTGTGCTCATAGTTATATCAGCCATACTAACATTTAGGATACTTTGTGTGTTTTCTGTTTCTGCATTTTCTGTTTCATCCTCTAATATCTTTGAAGTTAAAGTGTGTCTATATCATGACTTACTGTATTCTCAGCTAGATGTTTGATATGTGGTGAATTACGTAGTATTTAACGGTAAGTTTGATTTTCCAACGTCTTCCTTTCAGCAGTGGACCCTCATTTTAATGTTGTAAAAGTGATGTTTTGACTTCACCCTCTGTGTAACTGAATGTAACTACACTTTACCTTTCACCCCTTAGTGGTTAGAAGTGGAGACTATTACTTGTTTGAAACTGACAGTGAGGAGGAAGAGGAGGAAGAGGAGAAAAAAGACGATGAACTGCCAAAGAAATCGCCGTTTCAGGTGACTTTAAGTAGTGGCTCATTTCTCAATAAAGTTTCAGTGTGAAGCAAGATTCTAATTCCTTCTCTGTCACACTAATTTAATATTTTTTTATTACTGATTAACAAAGTATATTTACTCAAGTACTGTACATGTTGAAGTACTCACACTTTCTTGAATATTTCCATTTTGTATGACTTTATACTTCAGAGGGAAATTTTGTACTTTTTACTCCCTTACATTTACTGCATCCAGGGGTGGGAAAAAATACTCAGATCCTTTACTTAAATAAAAGTACCAATACAGTAATGGAAAATACTGTAAAAGTCCTGAATTTAGAGTCTTACTTGAAGCTATTGTAACCAAATAATTCCAGAAGCAGTGTTAAATTTGTTGAAATTCTTTATACCTCCCAGCAGCAATCAATAAATCAAATGCTCTGACACAAAAATGAAAACAATCTGGAACCTGTGGCTGTTACAAGACTGTAATAAGCACTACCTACCTGCCTACGTGCACACACTCTGCCTGTTTACTCACTGCTAACGAAAATTTGTTTTGCGGGAGTGGCTTTGGAGGGATGCTTAGTAGGAGGGGTGGGATTTATGGCACTTGGATACTTTCAAAATGTAGCTGTCTCCTGCTAGTTCTCCAGCGTTGCCTTCACAGCTTTAAGTAAAAGTACTGAATTTTAGCAGTTAAATGCCCTTGAAGTATCAAAGACAAGAGTGTTAATTCTGCAGTAAAATGTCCCATCTGAGTGATATATAATTATATAGTTTTGTTCTCAGTCATCCAGGGTCAATAATTAATGGTAATTGCTCATGTTTCAGGATATTTAAAGACGAAGTAAAAAAGCCTCCTGAATGAGAGGCAAAACGTCTTTGAGTATCTTCAAATGTGCCCTTGATTTGAACCTTCTTTGGATTATTGTATGTGGCATTATTGTTATATTCGATTGTTAACACTGATGCATCGATGTGAGGACAGAATTTGGGTCTAAGTGGAGCTAGTTTTAAATACTTTATATAGTGTTTATTTATTCCAGGAGTTGCCAGCCTAGGGGTTGGGCCCATTGAAAGGGTCACAAGATAAATTTGACGATCGAACAATCGATAGTTTTACCACTCTTGGTTTCAAACTGTTATTTTGATGCTAACCAAGTGCAAGGTTTAAAGGGCAAACATCCGTTAGGTGAAATGGGACAAGGGACTACTAAACTCAACTGCTTTCAGTCAAAAAAGTCAAAAAACAAAGTTTTTATGTTTAGAAATGTGTTGTTTTTTATAAGCTTATGCAAAATGTAAAATTTTAATCTGAAAAGAAACTAGTAACTGCAGGTGTCAGCTAAATGTACTGAAGTAAAAAGTACATGGTTTCCCTCATTCAGTAAACTAATAGAATAGGATGCATTGCTTGCAAAGTTAAAAATACGGCTGAACTTTGCTTTCCATACATGTAAATTTTGCTGTTAATTCTAAAAAAGTTTTACTTTGCTATTTTTTACGACTGATTAAAGAGGTAAACGTTTTGAATAGCATCATTCTGTTGAATTTCACAAACTATGTATATTTACCTGTACTAGAAATTTTCTCATTCCCTGTCTCTAACACAGTTAACTTCTGTTTCTAATAATATAAAATCACTTTCTACTAATCTTCTCCCACTCTTGTTGTCTTTTATGTAGCGAGCTATTGGGAAATTTGTCTCTGCTGTTTTGGCTTTGCCCAAGTCTATCATTAAGCTGCCTAAAACTATACTGCAGTATGTAGTCAAGGCAGGCAAGGTACTCACCCCCGAACTAACACAGCATGCTTTATGTATGAACACCTGTCACTTTCACGTCAGCAAACCTCCTTTCCAGCTGATAGTCATGCGAACACTAATTTGGCATAAATCATCAAACTGGAATGGAAATGCTTCAACCTTTGATCCTTTGCATGGTGTTATCTGAACTGAACTGGACGCATGAACTGGAGCTTTATTCTGAAATAGTCTTGGTTGTGTTATGTGTTTCCTGCCTATTTTGACCTTTTAGTCTACTGCTTTAAGCTTATAGCATTTGTGAGTTATCATGATCAGTGAAGCAACAGTATTAGTCTGCAACAGTCTGCATGTCAAAGTTTGCTTGGGCATAATACTGAACCCTGAATTGTAAATTGTTTGTGAATGTTTCTGTTTATGATGAGCAGTTGGCACCTTAGCCTTTGCCAGCAGATAAATGAATGTGTGTGAACGGGTGAATATAACTGTGTAAAGTGCTTTCAGTAGTTGGACTGGACTAGAAAGGCGCTTTACAAGTACAGATCATTTACATTTTATGTATTTTGTGTTACACTGGTGGTTGTGTATGTTTCAGGGTATTAACAGAAAAAGTGTTCATTCTTGACAATATTGACTGCTTTTTTCTTTGGCATTCAATGCTTTTTAAGACTGCAGTGTATTTAAACTTGCTTGAGATAGGCAGTGATTCACCGGGAATATTAGGTTTGTTTGTTGTTTTAATAAAGATTTTACTGGATTTTTTTAACGGAATTTTTTGATCAAGCTTTCTTGCGCGCATTTAAGGGATCTATGTGAATCTACTGCTACTGTTGTTTTGTTAAGGTAATTTTGAAAAGCCATGGTATTGTTTTGAAAATAGTCTGTAATATGACGTCTACCTGATTTGCAAGTAATAGACTAAAACGTGCAAAACCACCATACATTGGTATTTTTTCCTTTTACTTATTTTGTTCTTGCATGATCTCAGTGACTCCTTTTCTCCACATCCTTTTATAGATACTAAACTTGTTCTCTCTGTTCTCCAGTTTCTTTATCACGCCTGGATCACAGACCCCAAAGCTGCCCTGAGGGCGCGAGGCAAAGAGAAACGCAAGTTCTGGAAAAAATACACCAAGGGAGTTAGACACAGAAAAAGCAAGAAAGATGGTAAGCAAGTTCTAGAGACAAGAAACTTGAAACAAACTTTAACATTAGCTGTGAGTGGAAATTAATTTCACATTCTTTCAACCACAGTGAATTATCTTTACTGTACGTCAGCAGGTCACGTGGCCATAGAGATTGGTGAGCTCTCAGATGGGCAAGGGGAAGAGAACAAGAAGGCTCCAGGTTTGTTCCTCCTGGAGAAAACTCAAAAAATACTGACTTGATTTTGTGCTGTTGAGTTCCTCCTCCTGAGTCTGAACATGCTCCAACACCTCACTAGAGATACTGAATGAGGAATATAATCATGAAGAACCTGCATGCGATATTGATCACTACTGTATGTCTGTTTTGATCTTTTGATCTTTCTTTGGCTGTGATATAAGGAGGGTTGAGTGATTATTTAAAAAGTTCAATTATTATAAAGCTATACTAATGTTAAAGAAATATGGAAAGGATCACTCACTAAGTTATTATGTGAAGAAAAAAAGGATATTCACCTTCGTCTAAATTAAATTCTGATGTTGGATATCAAGACAAGGTCACCAACATCAGATTGTTTGCCTTAATTTTCCACTGTGATAATCCTTTGTCAATAGTGCTGAGTGTGGTGGCAGAGAGCAGAGGTGTGGACCCAAATGCAGACAGTAGATGAGAAGGTTGCGGTCCAAATAAAGATTTATTAAGACAAACTAAACATGCTTACGCTGGGAGCACAGTGGCAAATGTCCAAACAAAGGTAACTTAAACAGAAACATAATCCACAGTGAAAATCCAAAAGCAAGGAACAAAGTACTGTCCAAAGATCCAAAAACACAGAAAACAGAGCACAGGAGAACACTCAACACATGACGAGGATGTAAGAAAGACTGAACAGAACAAGCCAACATTTAAACACCAGAAAACGAGCAGGGCGGGGCTAAGGCCAGGTGGAGTCAATCAGACACCGACACACAGGCAGGCAGAGTAATCACAGGGTCAGGGTTAGCTAACCTAAACCAGACAATGCACAAACACAACTGAACATCACAAGGCAAACTAAACATGACAGGAAACAAGCACGCAAGACTAAACACTGTCCAAAAATACGGAGCCAGGTTGGGGGTTAGTAAACCGAAAAAAAAAATCCTAGATGAAAAGTGTCAAATTTACAAGAACGAAAAGTCAGAAATTCTCTGAAATTAAAGTCACAGAAAAATGACTGGTGTTTTCTTCTAAATACACGCCCAATCCACAGCAAAATCTCTAAGGTGAGCGATAATGATTGTGGGCTAAACAGTATTTCCTCACTGTTAAGTCCGATTGTGAAGTCTAATATAACTTTCCGCTGCACATAATACACAGGAGATGTGTGTGATGTGATGTTGCAGACATGCAAAGTTAAGTTTCTCTCATAAATGTGTGACTATAATGTCAGAGAATATTCAAGTTTTTCGCTGGTATAATTGTGGAAATGAAATTTTGTCTCGGATTACTACCTCTTTTTTTCTATTGCAATGTACCTTATGTGCAGTTGTACCTTTACATCTTAATCATATTACATATAAAAAAAGGGCCCACAAAATACATAATAGAGATTTGAACTACAATAAGAAGACTGTGAAGATAATTAGGCTACACATTTACTCCATGCGATGCCAACAAGCCTACTTAGCGTTGTCGGCCGCCACAATATTAGATTTAGCCGTTAACTTCTTTACATTCATCATATCCTGACACAATCAACATGCATTCTTCTGGAGAAAAAACTCTGCCTGCACGGCCGAACACACCTCTTTTATGCAAATGTTCACCAACTCCAATTAAGTTAACACCGACTCAGATAACCAACATCTTTTTTCACCGTTGTAGTACCTTTTTAACTCCAGTGTATACGGTCAGTTTGTCAACCATGAGGTTGCCTAATAACCCTGAGTTAACTCTGAGTAGGTTTGAACTCTTCACACTGCTATTTGGAGCCTCTAATTTGCAAGTTCTTTAGTTTACATTTGTGTCATTTGCTCTCCCTCAGACAACATCATAAAGCGAGTGTTCAACATCATAAAGTTCACCTGGGTGCTTTTCCAGACCTCAGTGGACAGCTTTACCAAGTGGATGAACGACATGTGCAGGGAGTATATCGACATCTCCACTGTGCTGCGTATAGAGCGCTGCATGCTGACCCGAGAGGTCAAAAAGGTACCAAGATCCTACAGGTTCTATTTTGACAAATAGAAGAAGAGTTACCTTGGTTTTAAAGGCAGTTTTTAATTTTTAATTTGTCTTAAAACTCCTCTCCTCTTACCAGGGTAATGTGCCATCCAGAGAGAGCATTCACGTCTACTACCAGAAGGCCATGAGGCTCAACATGTCCAGGCAGGCCAGTATGGATCAGCTAAGTGAGAACGAGTCTGCCTCGGGCTCCACCAGGGTTCGAAGAGGGAGAAAAAGCTACCGCATGGAGAGCCAGGACTCCACAGCATCCAGAGACAGCATATCCAGGTACACAGAGCTTCAGCAATGCAAAACTGGAGACCAAATCAGTCTCCATCATGAAATTTTATAGGGAGTGTGTAGGAATGTTTCCCAGTCCTGAAAGAGACAACGAAATAATAGATTTTAGCTTCATGACATCTTCCCTCCTTAACTTTCTACCTCCTTTTTTCCCAGGCATGAGACGTTTAGTTATGTTTTTTTTTATTTTTTTTTTACAGTTCTTAAAGTTAAGCATATTTGAAATAAGCTATTGAAACATATTTTAATGCAAGAAACATATAAGGAATTCTTTATTAAAGCATGACTGGACGGGACAGCAATATGTTTTAGTTTTCAGCATGTTCATATCCTGTCCAGCCATGCATTAGTAAAGATTTGTTTCAGTTTTCCTGCATCACAAATACTCAGATTCATGTTTTTCATGGAGAAAAAATTCATTGCAAAGAAGGAGGTGAGGGAAAACATGTGGATATATTCACGTGGTCTCATGGTCACTGAAATTACTAAAAAGCATATTGTCTTAATTACCTATTGTGCTATCAAGATATACTGAAAGTTTTGGTTTTATTTGTCCAGGTTATATAGCAATATGACATTTAAAATAACATTTTAAATTGCCAGCAACATTTGTGAATTGGAGTTTTCACAGCTGTGAGCGCCACAAACAATATTCCTTTTACCTCCATTGTACTGATGTGGACGCAAAAATGTCATTCTTTGCTGCATCTCATATTTTTTATGGTCATGTGATGAAGTAAACATGAAGATCATTTCCCTGCTCATTTTAATGTTAAGGTTGGGTTAAATGCTTCTTTTTTCTTTCTTTTATTTTTACACAGCATAAAGGGAATCCCTTTTCTGTGTAACGAAACGTACATCCCATCTCATTTTTCTCACCACTGATCATTGCATCTGTCACTCTCACCCCCTCTCAGTGCCCAAACCGAGGCAACAACACTGTTTTCTCGCCAATCCACCCTGGAAGACCTCGATGGAATGCCAGAGTGCATTCCCAAAACCAGCGAGCGCGCCAGGCCCAAACTGGGCAGGATGTACGGCCTAGACGTGTCCAATTCATCAATGGACAGTTGCAGCAGCTTCATGTCCAGGTGCCTGGTCTATGCATCGCCCATAAACACACCTGTGTTACTTATCATTCTCACTAGCATAAACAAGATCATTGCATCTTTATCAAAATATTTTCAGTTGAATCAATACATGATTCAATGTAATAGTGTATGTCTGTCCCTCCTCAGCAGTTGCCTTTCTGTTAATTAGTTGGTATGAACATAACTTTTCATGTTTCAGTGTTCATTGAGACACACTGCATCATACATACATTTAATTACTCATTTACATTACATTCACATTTATTCATTTAGCTGACGGTCTTATCCAAAGCAACTTACAATTGCCATATATATATGTCAGAGGTCACAAGCCTCTGGAGCAACTAGGGGTTAAGTGTCTTGCTCAGGGACACATTGGTGACTCACTGTGGATTCGGACCCAGGTGTCTCACACCAAAGGCATGTGTCTTATCCACTGCGCCATCACCACCCCATTTATTCAGTCACATTTTACTTTAACCCTCCTATTTATAAACAGTATATAAACATTTAATAAATGTTTTATAACACACTACAGATGTGTGTTTATAAATGTATTTGTCAGCAATTGTAACACATCATCAGTGACAATACAATACTGTAAAGCACAGAAATTATATAAACTATGTCCTCTTAGGCACAGTTAAAACTACATAAAATTTTTATTTTATAGAATGCTCATAGCTTTTTTCCTTTTTAAAAAGAAAAAAAACAGACCTCATCTGTGGGTCGGGTATGGCATAAGAAAATCTAATTCCAGTAAATCAAGTGGATTGAAAATAAGGTTTTAAAAAATTTGAGTTGGTTAATTATAAAAATACGCCAGTGCATATTGACACTGCGAGACATCCAGTTTTTTAAATTTCCACCGAATTGAAAGACTCCAACACAGATTGATACAATCTCTGCTGGTTTTCCCCTGCAGTGAAGCGACCCAGTGTGTCACGCTCTTCTCCAGACAGGGCACCACTGACGTCATAGAAGAAGTGGAGGATGAGCATGATCAAGAGGAAGACAAGCAGCAGGTTCCCTGTGAATCCCAACAGCTAGGTGAGAGTCAGGGGGCTGAGGGCGGTCCCTGGAGTGATGGTGAACCCAAGGAGAAACAGGATGAGGCCCAGGAGGGACTGGAGGGTGAAGAGGGAGTAGAGGTGCCAAAGGACCATGACAGCAAAGACAGAGAAGAGGCTCCCTGGGATTCGTTTGGCCTAGATGAGGGCCCCTCCTACCGGCCGGAGGAGGCAGAGTCTGCCGCTTCTGCCCAAGAGAAGGACCACATCACTGAGAGTCAGGACAAGGGAGGACAGCAGGACCTCACGCAGACAGAGGGACGAGTAGGGTTTCTCTACACGGCTGATACAGATGCTTCTAAAACGTCTGATGCGGACGTGCCTCCCAGCTACAGCAAGGCGGTCAGCTTTGACCGCCTGGAAGTTAGTGACGACGAGAGTGACATGGATGAGAAGAGACATATGATTATGACCTCTGACAGCCGCTCAGACAGCAGGTCAGACATCATGTTGCCCTCTATGACCACTGAGCTCACCGCCAGCGAGTTGCTGCTCAACAAGTAAGTCCGACAACAAATAAAGCCTGTTTAGCATAAAGCCTCGCAGAAATAGACAGAACAGAATAAACAGTTATTTGCCTGAGATGCTGCAGATTCATGATGATAAAAAAAAAATAGTAGTTCATCCTTAAACTGAACTATTTTCCTTTTGGGTACTTCCTGAAAAGTATCCAAAACTGTCGAAGTTGCTATTTAATGCTTTATTTATTAATCAGATATTACCTTTGCAACACCTATGCATTTGAGAAGTTCAATCCATGTTAGCAAGCATTTTCACTACAAGAATATTGTGCAAGATTAGAATAATTGCAAAGCGCCAAGTAAAGAAAATAATAAATCCATTATCCATTTTTCATGCTTTACAATCAGGACAATAATTAAACAGTGAATCAATCATCTCTCTGTGTTTGTCCAGGATGTTTTATGATGAGGAGCTGGAGCAGTCAGATACGTTCTACCAAAGGCAGCCTCTGATCCTCCAGCTCTGCTACGCCCTCTACAACATGCTGGTGGCCAACTCAGAGATGGTGTGCTACCTGGTCATCATCATCAACCACATGGTGTCGGCCTCCTGCGCCACCCTGGTCCTTCCCATCACCATCTTCCTCTGGGCCATGCTGTCAGTACCCCGACCCAGCAAGCGCTACTGGATGACTGCCATCGTCTATACTGAGGTAGAGTCGGATACGGAAATGTAATATCCAAAACAACAACTTTTCAAACACAAAAAATCTGGACTGAACATGAATGAATAACATCTATAAGGTAGGAGTATCAATTATTAATTAGTTGCATTAGGCAGGACAAGAGAAAGACAAATGCATAAAGTCTAATTGTAAGATCAGAGTTCACTAATTATTGTTTATACAACAATTTTTCTTATGATTCATTGGAAGACTTTGACATAGTCCCGGCAGCTTCACCGACATTACTTTCATTTTCCCTCTAGGTCACAATCGTCGTCAAGTACTTCTTCCAGTTTGGCTTCTTCCCCTTCAACCAGAACAAGATAGATAAGAATAAACCGTATCACCCACCCAACATCATCGGTGTGGAGAAGAAGGATGGTTACGTCCACTACGACCTGATCCAGTTACTGGCTCTCTTCTTCCACAGATCCATTCTGAAGGTGCCTGCAAACACAAAATATATAATATTAACCTGTGCATCATATTAAAGGATATGAATGGTGATAGTTTACATTTTTCTTAATGTAGTTGTTGTCGGAAGACCAAAACCAACAATGAATAGAATAAATTACGAAGTATTGTGCCATAGGCTCCCGTTGAACACACACTGCACACATGTACATTACACTGCCCTGCCGCCAGACATATTCACTAGAGAAAATGTGCAATAATTACCAAGTTAAAGATTTACCTGTTCAGTAGAAACAAAGAGGCTTGGGGGATGAGTGCCACAGACTGATTGGGGAAGTGCTGTGAGACTCACACATTGTTGGTTTTGGTCTTTTCATGCATCCAGCTTTGTCCGTTATACACAGTCAGGCTGTTAGCTCTTCCCATTAGGCTTCTCTTTTAGGGTGCAATGTGTAAGATATGGCTAGAAGTCTAATAAAGTTAACATTCAAAAAATGTTTATTACAAAACATTATTATGAACAACATTATTAACAGAAGGTGAAGCATGCTAACGAGCTACCCTGACTCGTACTGTCAAGACAAACCTGAACTTTTGTGAACCTATTCTTCAATTCTGATGATACTCTATATTTAATACACTGTGCTGATATTAAGTATGTTGAAATGTATCTGTAATCATGCCACAAAATTAAACATTAAATGTTTTCTTCACTTTTAGAAAAGCCTCTAAATCATCATGCCATTTAAAGAAACTGAAATACCAACTAATTAAATATTTGTGGGTTTATTAAGTGGTTACATCAGTTTATTTGTAGGGAAACTCTGCAACACACCACTGTCTTAAATAATAATATAGTGAGTAATTAAGAATTATTTACAGACAACTGAAAACCAAAAAGAAAATATGTAAAATGCTAACAAAAGGACATTTATCTGATTGGTTATGTATCTGTTGTCAGAGAGAAACCCGTGTTATATTTGTTTTTAGCACAGGATGGCTTATATCCATTATTGAATAAAAGGCCTATATTTACCAGATTTAGGTGTGTGTGTCCTTGGTGCATAGAGATTTCAAGAAGATCTCTCTCCCTTGTTGCAAAAAAATAAAAGAAACTCTGTAGACTGTCTTGTTAGCTCTTAAAGGGACAAACACCATGACTGATTGTTGGGGATGTTTTGTCAAATGTGTGTGTATGCAGCTGCACTCTCTGTGCCAGACTCTCAATTAACTTGGGCATACACGGTCTTAAGAAAACCCTGCATTTTTCCTCCTCTTTGCATTTTCCAGTGCCATGGTCTATGGGACGAGGACGACCCCAAAGAAAGGGCTGAGCACTCTCGTCAGAGTGAGTCAGAGGACGAGACAAGAGACAAGGAGGAGAGCGAGAAGGAGTCTGAACCCTCCTCACTGATCAGTGAGAGGAGGGGCTCCACTCACACCTTGAGATCCATGAGCTTTGGGACCTCCATTGATTCAGGACATGTCCAGGTGCACCTCCCGCAACAGCAGACCTACCAGCGCCGCAAGAGTTCCAGTGGAGGCTCGCACATCTCTCACCGATCTCTCCACTCCTCTGCAAGGTCCAAAAGAGGTGAAGATCCTTGCCTATTGTCTATATCCCATTACTAACTAGACAGCTGGTTCAACAATTAACTCTCCTCTCTAGTGTTACTCTTCAATAATAATCAACAGTAATAAATAGAAGGAAATAGAAGGGTTTCTATCACAAAAAACAGAATTTCTTGTGGTCTCCAGCCCTGACACTTGGATTAAGTTTCTGTGTTTGTGGATCTCAGGCTGTATCAGTGACTCAGTGCCTCGTCACGGTTCATTTACAACTCGAAATGTAAATTGTTTCCACAGGAAGTACTGCTTCTCACAACAGCAGCCACAAGGACGGCAGCGAGGCCAGCGTCCATCAGAAGACCCGCAAACAGATGATCATGGAGAAGCTGAGGGAGCAGCTCCTCAAGGGGAAAGCTTTCATCATAAAGCGGTACAGTGAAGCATAGGTGGTTCTCGTTGCTCCAGCCACAGCTGCTTACTGGCCAACAGTCATCACTGTGATTATACAAGAAAGTGTGTAACTTTATGAGGCCACTGATGAGAACTGTGCTCAGCTAATATTCTAGACAAATAATGGAGGATGCACTATGGAAAATCATATCAGTGATACAGCAGCTAAAACCTTTCAAAGCTCTAAATTTAGACCTTTAATTACAGCATTCCCGTTAGGCCAGTCAGTGTCATTTTTGTGAGTGCTGTTATTGTTATTGTTTTAAATTTAATAACAGTGGAACAAGTGGTTTCTGAGACATTACGTCTGGAACAGTAACTGAAACACATAGCGAACATCATCATTTACGTTCTCTCAAATTAAGGCTAGTGTTGTCTGACAGACTGATGCATTTATTTAACTTTTATTTAGCCATCAGTGAAATTATGTCTTAGGCCAAGAACGGCGGCAATAACGAGTTAGAGACTAACAACACAAGACAGAGAACACATAATATGATGATGAGAAAATAATCAGATATCAGAATCAAATAATCCCTAAATCAAAATGTAGCTTAGAAAAGGCTTTTTATTACTATTAGCATACTGTTTTTATTTCCAGCATGTTACGTGATTTATCTTACATTATTTTTGTATTATTTTTTATTTGCTTCATTGCAGTCCTGACATGTTTCAATCCTGCAGAAATTATTTTTAGAGCTACTGCAGAAGGTTGCAGGCAGAGGGTTCAGTTCAGTGCTGACTTGAGAAACACCTGGGAATGTAGAGCATAGCTGTTGACAGATTTTAAAGACTTTTTTTAATTGTTTTACAGACTGTTTTATTGCTTAAGTGAGGGATGACAGCAACAGCACAAGTTCCACTTGGACCATTTTCACCACCTGTTTAATTACTCATAATAACAATGTTTGTTTTTTATTGTTGTTCTTTATCTACTCCCGTTCTTTGTAGGTTCATGGAGATCTACCTTCCTATGAAGCAGTTCTTCTATAACTTGATCCATCCAGAGTACAGCGCAGTAACAGACGTCTATGTGCTGATGTTCCTCGCTGACACGGTGGACTTCATCATCATTGTGTTTGGATTCTGGGCATTTGGTGTAGGTTTTAAAATTAGATTTAAATAAATTTCATCAATAAATGTTTCATTTAAATCCATAAACAAAATTTGACTTCTGACAGACTTAACATTTCTTTGTATATCCCTTCTAGAAACACTCTGCTGCAGACATCACGTCGTCTCTGTCGGAGGATCAGGTGCCGGGACCTTTCCTGGTCATGGTCCTGATCCAGTTTGGGACGATGGTGGTGGATAGGGCCCTCTACCTCAGAAAGTCCGTCGTGGGGAAGGTCATCTTCCAGGTCATCCTGCTCTTTGGCATCCACTTCTGGATGTTCTTTATCCTGCCAATAGTCACAGATAAGTAAGAACTCAACCATTCTTCACATTAGATATGTTCGGTATATAATCTAAGGTTGTTAAGTTTCCTGATTAAATTGATTAAAGTTCAATATTTTAAGGTGCCCTGGTGACAAAATATCATATTTTAAAGTGTCATAGCGTCCTGGGTTTAAAATATAGCTTGGGATCTTTGACACATTCATCTGCCTCTTCTGTCTGTTACTATTCAAATAAAGAAAAAAATGTTTAAACTATGTTTTGCATTAATACCAAGTTTGATAATTAAAGTTTTACAGCTGAAATTTATTTATTTTGGCCTGCTTTGCTTTGCCATCAAGTTATTGAGAGAAGAGTCTTTGTGCTGCCTATAAATGAAAAAAAGAACCAAACTAATACCTTCTCTTCCCCCCTCGCAGGCGTTTCAGTGAGAACAAAGTTGCTCAGATGTGGTATTTTGTCAAGTGCATCTACTTTGGGCTGTCAGCCTATCAGATCCGCTGTGGTTATCCCACCCGCGTTTTGGGAAACTTCCTCACCAAGAGCTACAATTATGTCAACCTCTTCCTGTTTCAAGGGTGAGTTACGCTGGGGAAAGTATCATTTCTTCCAGCTGAACAAACAGGTCCAAGGCTCCGGTCACGTCAGGGTTGACAACTAGCTGCTGTTGCAAGAATGGAAAGAGGCAGAAAAGATTATACCAGGAGCTATTTGTTTCAAATCTGTAAACACGATATTTGTTAAAGGGGATTGAAAACATATGCTGCTTCTCAAATGTGAGAGTTTGCTCTGGTCACTTGTGATGGGCATTTTTCAAAACTTTCTGACAATTTGTAGACTAAACGTTCAGTTGATGAATATATTGTAATAATAATAACAGAAAAAATAACCCTAAACCCTGAAACCCTAGTCATGCCAGGTTTATATTATGCAATGTTCATTATGCATTTCGGATGATTCAATTTCTGTTAAGGTAAAAATAAGTACACTCCAGGATATATCATGTAATATGTTTTGCTCTTTCAAAAGCCACAGACTATTGTTTTGTACCATTTTAACCAGCTTGAACCAGCTTGAACTTTTTATGCAGTTCATATCTGGCTCTGCAAAATTATGTAAAGTCTGGTAAATATTAATATCAATTTGGAGCCAATAGTTGTCAGTGTTGTTCAGTCATATAACACTTAAAATAATTTTAATATACAGAGTATAAGTGCTCACAAACCCACCTGTTTTCTGGTTCTGTTTTTATTATTATCAACATGATCTCATGATGTCAAAACATATCAATATATCAGTGACCAAAAAACCTGGGCTGAAGACATAATTTATGATGCCTGCCCTACTCTCAAATATTTCTGACTAAATATATTGAGTCTCATATTTTGCCAGAAGAACTAATATTTGTCCGTGGTTTGTAGTTTTCGCCTGGTGCCATTCTTGACGGAGCTGCGAGCCGTGATGGACTGGGTTTGGACGGACACATCGCTGTCTCTGTCCAGCTGGATCTGTGTGGAGGACATCTACGCTCACATCTTTATCCTGAAATGCTGGAGAGAGTCTGAGAAGGTATTTATTATTGTGGTATCACAGCCACAAATCTGGCATGCTGAAAATTTACTTTTATGATTTGGTGAAGGAGATCTTTCTTTTTTATGGAAGGCTAAATTCTGACTTGCAGTAGCTGGGTGATGGCTCGGCTCCCATTTTCTGCCATGAATTGTATAGTAGATAAAAATATATACTGTGCCCAGAGTTTCCAATATTCACTAAAGTGCACAAAAATATCTTCTTCTTCTTCTTCTACGACTCACTATAGTAAATAATACTCAGTTGGCAGCTAGTACCTCCTGTCTTAAAAGTTTTTGTTCTGTCTTTACTTTTAGAGCCCTGGTGCAATTAATTGACTAATTCTAATGGATTTACAAAAAAATTGTTCAGGCATAGAAAACATGAAGCCATTACCATTACAAAGTTTCATGAAGACTGTCTACAGAAAAAAACTGGTGTTTTGTCCTGCATCCAGGTTAAATAATACATCTCACTCTCGTTTATCTCATCCTTCTGCAGAGGTATCCCCAGCCACGAGGCCAGAAGAAGAAGAAGGTGGTGAAGTACGGGATGGGAGGGATGATTGTAGCGCTGCTGATCTGTATCGTCTGGTTCCCGCTGCTCTTCATGTCCCTCGTGAAGTCTGTAGCTGTCATCAACCCACCGCTGGATGTTTCGTTTGAAATCACCCTGGCCGGCTTTCAGGTGTGAACACAGTTTCTTTTATCAAATCATCTGATAACAAGCTTGCCAAGTGCTGTACTGAACAACAGAACCTACAAGAGACCAATGAGATGCTCTGCCCATGGCCAAATCCTTTCGAAATTAAGTGAAATTCCTCTTTTGACTGGAATACAAAGTGAAATAAATAAAACTTTGATTCATTTAATATTCATTCAAATTTATAAGTTGTGTGAGTTTTCTGCTAGCAGGGTTTAATGTTTGATTGTGTATCTGGGAAATTACTGAAACAACAACAAAAAAAACATTGATCTGTGTCTCGAGCAACAAAACTGAAGAAAAACAAGTTCCAGCCATAAAAAGACTTTTGCTGATTTTCAAAATAAATGTCCTCTTCTCATAGCCCATCTTCACCATGAGCGCTCAGCAAAAACAACTGCAGAATGTGACACACGACGAATATAAAGCGTTTATGAAGAAATATCACGACAATGATGTAAGTACAAGAATACATTACAACTTCAAGGTGTCAGTTGATGTAATTATGTAATTGTGTTGTGTAATTCACTGTATTGAAAAACATTAATGGAGATTACATTTATCATAATTCAGGTTGATGACTATGTTTTAGACTAGGAAGTAAAAACAGACCTGAGAAGATCATTGTACTTATTCATATTCCCCAGAGGATGTAACTTGTGTATGTGTTAACTTCCACTTAAGCATGTGGAGGATTTAAAAATGTGGAAAGAGGGTATTAATTAATGCTGCTTAAAGTAAACAAGGTAAAACAAAGTGTTTTACACATTTAAAGTTTGACCCGATGGGTATCACAAAAGTTATTACAAACATTGTCCTCCTTAGAGCCGCACTGCTGTGTGGGTGGCTAATAATTCTACACATGGTTTTAACCTAAATGTGAAATGGCTTTGTGAAATTCTATTAAATTCTTGTTCTACTATGTGGTTTTATGCCACGGTTAGGAAGCCTTGCAGTGGCTGGAGGGCTACACGTCAGAGGACCTGATCATCGCAGAGCTTAAAGGCAGCTCCAACTCACTGTGGACCATCAGTCCACCCAGCAGGACCAACCTGATAGAGATGTTGGGCAGTGAGGAGGATTTCCCCACCACTGTGTCCTGGTCCGTGCAAAGGTACGCGATGACACAACGTTATTTCATACTGATTTTTAAACAGAAAAATTTGGTTTGGTTGTTTTTATGTGTACGTAGCACTATAGATGTTTTTCATTGCAGATATTTTGACTTGTCAAAGCAGGAAAAGCCCAGATGAAACTAATAATGTTAACATTTCAAAGTTCTAGCAAGTGTCCCAGTAAGCCATGACAGTGAGCTAGCATGCACAGTAAACTGGACCCAGGAACCGGCACCTATCACGTGTAGCTACACTACGGAAAGTCTCCCACCTAAAATTGTCCCTGTTTTTTACATCCTCCACTGCTGAGGTCAAAAATCTTGGCACAGCTTTTGACTCCACTTTGACACATACATCAAAACTCCACCAAGACTGCATTTTTTCACCTAAAGAACATCTCCAGACTTCGCCTCTTTCTTTTACACTCTGATGCAGAGACTCTGCAGTTACTGTAATGCCCTTCTCCTTAGTGTGCCCACTCAGCTGTTAAAAATGTACTGCAAGAGTTCTCTGTCACAAGCGATTCTGGGAGCACACCGCTCCTGCTCTTCAGAAACTGCTCTGGCTCACATTTATATTTATTTATTTAGCTGACGCTTTTATCCAAAGCGACTTACAATTGCTATACATGTCAGAGGTCGCACGCCTCTGGAGCATATAGGGTTAAGTGTCTTGCTCAGGGACACAATGATGGATGTGTCACAGTGGGGAATTGAACCCGGGTCTCTCACACAAAAGGCATAGTTTTATCCATTGCACCACCGCCACCGGCTCCCAGTTAAATACCGCATTTACTTCAAAATACTTCTTCTTGTTTATCAATCTCGCCATGGCTTAGCACAGTCCTACGTATCCAGTCTTCTCCATCCCTACACACCTACTCGCTCACTACTTTCCCTCACTATTTTTGTTTTTTGTGAAAAGTTGTCAAGTAGGAATAGGAAAAATCCCTCAGCAATATCACTGGGTTTTTTTAGAAAGGGACTGCTTGCACATACTTGTATATGGCCAAATCAAATGCTGCGGTTTCATGAGTTGAACTCCTGTACCTGTATCTGTGTGTTCTTCTCCCTTCCTATGATGTCAGAAACCTCAGTCGTGGTGCCAAAGCTGAAACAGCGTCTGGAAAACGAGTGACATATCTAGACAAACAAACAAAGGACGACCTCATAGCGCTCCTAAATGGGACAGGAAGCAGCAAACAAGTGTGAGTATATTAGCTGCCTTCTCTCTTCCACTGTGATGTGAGAATCAGGATGTAAATTATCATGATCAGTCACAGATAAGATACTTTTCTCCTCTACAACTCAAAAAATGACATGTCATTAAAATTAATCTTTAATTTTGTAGTTGATAATAATATCTCTCATATCTCATCCATCTGGTGGAACTACTTTTTGAACATCACAGATTTTTGCAGTGAATGTACAACCTGCACTTTGATGAAGATGAAGTGGATTTTCTACTCCATTAATCACAAAATGAGATCTAAAGTACACCAGAATATATAACGCTTGTTTCTCTTTTTCACCATTGAGTAACTAAGTAGCACAAACTGTGTTTTTCTGCAGTAACAGCCTCTCTTCCTCTGCAGGACGCTTGTGAGTACCTTCCCTCGTTATATCCGGGCCCCCAGTGACTCCGAAGCCAAGCCTGCTGGCCCCCTATATAAAGGTGAACGTCACCATCTTGATCACTATAGATCGGACTGACTGTGACCTTTTGCATAGTTATTTGATTTGGTGACCGCAAAAGATACTCAGGAGCCTCTATTTTAAAGGCTATAGTGCCTAAAATGAACAGAAGTTGTAACATTATTTCTTTGTCCTTGCAGATGACAAAATGTTAAACATAACCTTGACCTTGAAGCGAGCTCAGAATATCTCAGATCAGATCCAGGAGTGGTGGATTGTCAACCAGATGGATCCAGGCCTAATAGAAAAGAGGAATCCAAAATACAAGCATGAGGCAGGCCTGGAGGTCTACATCTTCAGCGACCAAGTTAGCCCGCCCAGTTTGGGCTTTTTGGCTGGATATGGGTACGTGGCGAGATTGGTGTTTCAGTGAAATGTCTGCATTTATACATTCTAGTCATTATCTGATGCTATAATGCAAAGCTGTACAACAACCAGTGATGTCAGGGTTTGGTGGTTATTCACCCTTTTCCCATGGTGATTTGGATCCCAACCAAGGGGTCACAAGGTGATTAACAGGATAGGAAAGCAGCGAAATAAAATTACGCATTATTTAGTCTTCTTTTTTTACCTTGATTCCTCTTCCTAGTCTTCAGGCCTTGCATAGTGATGAAAGTCTGGCCTGTATGCAGACTTCACTAAGCATCTATAACCCAGTTATCAGCCTCTTGCTCTTTTACACTTACTCTGTGCTGTTGTTTTTTCAGCACATGTGAACCACAGTAACAAGACCTGCTTGAAACATGTAGTGACAACCCAACATGACTCTAGTTGTTAAGCAGATGAGTTGAGGGTCAGCAGAGTAAAAAAAAGGACTTAGATGGACTGTTGAGTGTGATCAGGGTATAAAATAAACTGGAAGCAGATGTGGCAGATTTAGTGAGCACAAATAATCTAAATAGTAACACTTTTTCACAGAAAAACCATATATGTTATGTGCTGAGAACTATAATAAAGAACAGTCAAAGAGCTTCTGATGGTGGAGAATTCCTTTAACACTTACAAGCAATGCCTGCAGGGGTCTCGTGTTGGATGAGCAGTTTGAGAGATCCACTAGCTAGAGAAGAGCAGTAACATTTTAAGAAATCCAGACTCTATACGTGGCCTGATTTCCTTTCTCTCTTTCTTGTCTAGGATCATGGGCTTGTATGCCTCTGTGGTTCTGGTCATCGGCAAGTTCGTGCGCGAGTTTTTCAGCGGGATCTCCCATACCATCATGTTCGAGGAGCTTCCCAACGTGGACCGCATCCTCAAGCTGTGCACAGACATCTTCCTGGTCCGAGAGACGGGGGAGCTGGACCTGGAGGAGGACATGTACGCCAAACTCATCTTCCTCTACCGCTCGCCAGAGACTATGATCAAGTGGACGCGAGAGAAAACTCAGTGAAACTCAAAAAGGGGACGTTAACCAAAGGCGAGTTGGAACTTTTCGGACGGGAGGGCTCGTTCTGAATAATTGGGTTGTCTCTGTTGGTGTGAGCAGCTATTTCAGCCCATTCACCTCCTGAGGGAGCACAAAGCAGCTGAGGACCAACCTATCCTCTTAAACTGAGCTCTGCTGGCAGTGAAACAGTTTTAGCTTTACACTAAAACACTTTTGTTCACTTATAAACTGATATTTTGTACTATTTACTGATTAAAAGCAACAATAATTGAAACCTGGCTCAGTTTGGCATCGAGTGGATAACATAAGCAGCTGGTGTTCAATTGGAGACGGACAAATATAAGTTATAACAAGTGCTATCCCTAATGTAAAAAGTATGTCTTTAAAACAGAAATGCAAAAGAGCCATCATTGCTCGTCACGCCTGCATCTAACATTTTCACAAGAGAGAGAAGCTCAAACTGAATGCAACATTAATCTTCAAGGGCTTCCCACCATCAAATAAGTGCACAATAATGAGAACAATCCCATATTCTCTCAAACTGGAACACTTGGATTGTGGGACTGTGCAATACTGAGCTCTCGTTTTCGAAGGATGTGGACCAATGGAAAAGGCCAGTTCTGACCAAGATACATGAACCACTTTTTTTTTTTTAACATCAGAGGTTAGATGGCAGCCTCTCTAGAGACACAACGCAGGCACCATTTTCAGACAATCTTTTCTTGCCTTATTTTGTTTGTATGAGAAGAACTTGACACTCTCAACTACATATCTTTCTCAGGAAGAGCAGTTTTCACAGATATTCATCGTATGAGTTTTATGTTAGAAGATGTAGGCTTTGATAGATCTAAAAGTATTGATTGTAGAAAAGATGAAAACTATTTAAATGGCATGAAATTTAACATGGATATTGCTCAGATGGACAGGGAAACAGTTTAAGGCCGTCTTAAAAATAAATAAATGTATCGCAGTGTACTGTTTCCCCTCACAGAGAATGAGATTAATTGCCAAGCGTCCGTGTTCTGAATCAACTACAGGTTGGCTAGAGTCGAGACCAGCAGAAGGCTGCTTCTGAATCAGGAAGACGTGCATTGGGTGGCAGACTCTTGCATATCACTTGTGAACCTCTCGCTGTTTTTAACATTCATACTCATGAACACTGAGTAACCACGGCTGTGCATTCAGTCGTCAAGAAAAATACAAGCAGACACACACAAAAAAAAGATCCTCACATGAAGGGCTGAAACACGAAGTCCTTAGGTCCTAACTATGCATTAGAGGACATTGTAGCATGATAGAAAAACTTCATTATTGTCATGACTAATTTTCATTACATGTACATACAAGTTTAAGGGGACAGGTCAGGGTGGAATGAAATGTGAAATTTTGACTGTATGCTGAGGCTAATGTGGTATGATAGAGGTTCAGAGATCTGCAAATAAAACGTCTGGAAAGGTGTTGAGATTTGCTTTCAGCTGTTGTTTGCCTGTGGAGAATCAGTATGTTGGTTCACAAGTGTTTCAACAGGATTTTGAAAACAGCTGCAGCTGACTGACCCTGAGACAATCTGGTTTAAAGATGGCCAACACCACTAACTACGCCGACCGTATCAACCATACTTTCTTACCTTGGATTTTATTTAATACAATGCATACACACATTTTAACATCAGTTTTCCCTCTCCTATGGTTTGCTAACACTTATATTCTTATTGCATTTCATAACAATACTACAATGTGACAGCATCCTAATATGTGGTGTCTGTGTGTGGTAAACAAGGACAATAGAAGAAAAACCATAACGAAAAACAAATACATGGAATATATATATATATATATATATGGAAAAGAGGAGATAAGTAAGACAAAAATGTAGTGGACTGTTGTTGGAACTGAGCAAACGTTAAGAAAAACTGTTTTACCTGTCCTTTTCTTGCCGTCAGTCAAAATGTCTGCCGTGAAAAAGGTCTACGAACCTCTTGATAAACTGATTAAGCTACCCAAAGGTGTAGTTGTTAAAAGGGTGCATCTCAAAAAAAGAAGAATATTGTGGAAAAGTTCATTGTAAGCACCAGGACCAGACTGAGAGATTAAAGGCACGGGCAACCTTTGCAGGTGTTTCGAGTTAATTAGCTGATTAGAGCTCTTCTCTGGTTGATATTTCTGTATTGTAAATAGATTATTCTAAAATTCTAATACATTTGTAAGATACTGGTCTTATGATTTCCATAAGCTGTCTGTGAAGGTTCTCCATCATCCAGGTCATAGTTATCCAACGAAGGTTGAGGTCAAGGGCAACTGGACTAGGTAGAAGAAGCTAGAAGACGTTTTGTCCCTCATCTAAGAAGAACTGAAGAAGTCTCTTGGATAAGGGACAAAACGTCTTCTAGTTTCTTCTACCAAGTCCAGTTGCCCTTGACCTCAACCTTCGCTGGATTTCCATGAGCTGTAAGCCTTAATCATCAAGAATAAAACAAAAAATGAAATGTTTCACTTTATGTGTAATGAATCTAGAACATATAAAAGTTTAAATTACAGAAGAAAATGAACTTTTCCACCATATTAAAAATGTTTGATATGCTGTTTATGGTATGCCATACATATAATTTTAAGAGAGTGCAGAATGGGTTCCATTGCACTGACAGGACAATTACAGGACTCATGTCTTTATAAATTTAGGCTTTTGGATCTGGTGTGCATATGCTTTGGCTCCATCTCATTAACTTCACATACTTTCTGAATCTGAATGTTGTATGAGGGAGGTTTATCACCTAACTGTGATACCATAAACAGGGGCCAAAAGTAGGAATGTGACCCTTCTCTTAAAAACCTTTCAATGTCAGCTCACATGCCCCATGTAATGAAGTCTTTCTTAAGTTAATAACAAGGAACAGTTTAGCCTTTTTATTTTCAGCATTGGCAACACTTCAACTGTCCAGTTTTGAGCTTGCTAATGCACAGATGCAGTCATTCAGGAAGGGAAGACATCTCAACAGCAGCATCAATGTATGTGCATTAAATATTGCTTAACTGGGAGAGAGCATTAGCCTCATCAAAGATAAATAGGTTTTAGGAAGCAGTCATTACATGTCTGTCAGGGGCCATTTTGGTGCAGACGTCTGCAGCTGTGGAAAATCTTTCCACTAATTCATTTAAGAAAATGTACAGAGACCATAAAATGCCACACAATGGAAATGTTTATTGATGCATGTGCAATGTTTGAAGATATGCTTTTTAGGAATATACAAGAAGTGGGCAACAGCACAAATAAAAAATGTAAACAGTCCCTTTATTAGCTTTAGTTATATGGTGTCTGAATAATTTTAATTGGCATGTAAATAAACTCGCCCTGACATTGGGAGTTTATCACAGTTACGGTATGGGCAAAAAGCTAAATCACAAATACACAAATTCAGCATTAACAAGGCAATCAATTGGGGAAAATGCACAGAAAACTCTCATTGCATGGTCCCTTTATCATGTTTTAGTCGCTTTAATTTGAGGATTGTACTGTGGAAATTAGAAATAAAGACACAGCCATGACTATTTTTTTTAGGTGGAACCTCGAGGTAGACAAATAAAAACAGTCTACAGCGCCATCAGGAACGCTACTGTTCTTCAAAGTTAACAACTTGAATAAGTGCTAATGCCGGAGACAACAGTGCCAATTGTTTTTTTTAGCATTCATATTCACAAATTCATAGATTTGATATTGATATTTACCGTTGCATTATTTCAAACATGCATTGATTGAATATTGTTCCAGTAATATTTTCAACAGGCCTGAGCCGTGAATACTGAATAAATTAACTCTGTACAAATACACACCTATACATTGATCAGCCCATTAGATATATTTAGAGTGTTTCTGATTTTAATATACCTATAGCAATCGTAAGAGTCTACTCACAAACGATAACAGCAAAAATTTACAGCTCCACTGAGACAAGAAATAATAGAACATTTACATACAACAGGCTCTCATACATTACTGAACACTGAAGATTTTGCATTACACCGAGAATCAAACTCAAAGAAACCCAAATTAAAAGGCTGTTTAAACTCAGGACGACTCTTCCTTCTCCACCTCTTGTAACTGTTGGGGTTTTACTTTTAAATCAGCCTTTTTCTTATTTTTTTACACAAAAAAAAAAGGTTGCACGTGTTTGCTTCAGAGCTGGAAGGGTTTGTCAAGGTTTTTAACTCTTACACAGAGGGTGTAGTGGTGGAGCAGCAGAAGGGTAGAGTCGGCACTCCGGAGGCCGAAGGCTAACACAGCCCTCCCTCATAATCATCGTCCTCCTCTGCGGCAGCTGGTGCCCCGCTAGCGCCCCCTTGTGGAGCAGCAGCCTTCTTCTTCTTTCCTCCTCCTCCAGGTACCCTCAGGGAAATGGCCAGCTTGGCGTACTGTGAGGCACCAGGGAATAAAATGTAGCAGAGCTCAGATTTTAAAAGACCCTGAAAACGTATTTTCTACATAAGCTTCTAAACTATGATTGATGAGTTCCTGCATGAACACACTTTCAGCAGAAGTTAGAGCACTTCTTGTTTTTTCACATGCACTGTAAATAATAAACAATCAATGGTGTCATAGCAAAGTAATTACTTTAAAAATGAAAAACAACAGGTTTACTCGTGGCTAGAAGTCAACTAACATCATACTTAAGTGTCAAACTCAAGCCAGAAGACTGAGATACTGTTGGCTAAATAAGAGGCAGCGTATGTGTGTATATATCCACATATCGGTGTATGTGTCAACAGTACTCACATCATTGTCCATGTACTTCAGTAAAGGAGAGTTGCACACACGGTAGACCTGGTCCTCGTCCTGCTCGTCGTAGCCCTGCAGTAGCGTCTCCATGGCAACGCAATCTTCGCTTCCGCTGTAGCCGGGCAAACTGTTGGAGACCAAGCGGCACTCCATGTAATGGTCCTCAGTTTAAGTGTTACACCATGAACACGAGGCCACAGATTGCAGAAATGACAGAATGTGATAAAACATACCTGTAACTTTCTCTGACACATTTATCAGCAGCTACGAAGTCCACTCTGTGAAGATGAATCAGCACTTGAGCAGTTGTTTTCTAAAGAATGAAAAGCACAGACAAACATGTATGATTATATGCACTCAATAAATAATATGTTTTCTTCTATTTTGAGAAGTTTCCATTCATGGAGGACAGAGATCAGGCTTAGCTACAGAACAGTCCTCTACGGGACTTTCTTTGTTTGCTTAATGACATTTCAAACTAAAAGACTTGGAGCCATGTCCTCTGGCTGATGACAAAATTGTACGATGTCAAGTTTGATTAAGGTGCAGAGAGAATTTAACCACATAACAACAACAAAGTAACCCACCTTGAAGCACATGGGAAAGTTCTCAATCTCTTTGTACATGTTCTTCTCTTTCTGCACAGCGGCTGCTGCTTCATCCAACCTGAGTGAGGAATGATGAGGAGCAGGTACAGTGGTTTAATATTATTTA
>JAPMOB010249334.1:0-15812 GCA_029875015.1 Lepomis gibbosus
CAGTTTTGGTGAGCCTGTCTGAATTGGAGCCTCAGTTCCCTGTTCTTAGCTGACAGGAGAGGCACCCGGTGTGGTCTTCTGCTGCTGGAGCCCGTCTGCTTCAAGGTTTGACGTGTTGTACGTTCAGAGATGGTGTTCTGCAGACCTTGGTGGTTGTCATGAGTGGATATTTGAGTTGAGTCTGCCCATTCTCCTCTGAGCTCTGACATCAACAAGGCATTTTCGTCCACACAACTGCTGCTCACTGGATATTTTCTCTTCTTCGGACCATTCTCTGTTGTGCCTGAAAATCCCAGTAGATCAGCAGTTTCTGAAATACTCAGAGCAGCCCGTCTGGCACCAACAACCACGCCACGTTCAAAGTCACTTAAATCCCCTTTCTTCTCTATTCTGATGCTCAGTTTGAACTTGAGCCAGCTGTCTTGACCACGTCTACATACCTAAATGTGTTGAGTTGCTGAGTTGATTAGCTATTTGTGTTAACAAGCAGTTGAACAGGTGTACCTAATAAAGTTTCATGGTGAGTGTATGTAATTATAACATCAAGATTGGTGAGCTTTAACAGTTCTGGTTGGCAGATATTGTTACCTTTGGATGAGGCAGGCCAGCTGTTTTACCGTTTCCAGTCTTTATGTTAAAACATATTGGCTGCCTTATCACACAGTAGTTCCAAGGTTGTCCTCATTTCCTCCAAAACTTTTTCTGATAATTCTTTTAATAATCCAGCAAATCCAGCCAGTTTTATTGTAACTTTATTTTGTTTTCATGTACTTCACTATTTTAAACATGGTGTCGATGTCAAGTCTTTCCTGGTCTCCTCCATGCTGCTTTTGTTAGTTTTGAACCCATCGAGGGTCCAACGTTGTCTATGATTTACTGTATCTCTTCACCTTCCTCTCCGTCCAAGCTTTTAAATGGTTATTCTCCACTTCCCCCCCTCGTGTCCCCTTCTTTCTACAACAGCTAAGCCATTGCAGCTGAGTGATACTGTATCCTCTCTCTGGAAAGAAGCAATTACCTGAACTTTATTGTTCATAAAATTTCACAGATTCAGACTGTGATCTACTGCACTTTCATTTAATTTTATGTTACACAGCAAAATCGTTCAGAGATAATTTAACTTTGTAAAAATCAACACTTAGCAAAGTTCTCCAGCACTCATCACTCATAGATTCATGCTTGAATAAACCTCTAATTCTGCTGTGTTCGACCTTTTGTGTCGGATGTGACTTGATTTATCCTGCAGGTTAAATGAACAGTGGTGGAGGCCACATGTAGCTAAAATATCTTTTTCTTCTCCTGTTCACTTCAGGACCAGCAGCAATCTCTCCTTCCCTCTGTCTCTCTGAACACACAGCTTTGAACTCTGGCAAGCAATCTGGCATCACCGGCAAGCAATTTAGGATTAGCCAGTGCAAGAATCAGCGAGCCAAGAGCACAAACTGTGCAAATGTGTGTAATGCCAGTTTTTGTGATTATATTGGCTATTTATAACCGACAAAAATTTTGTGTCAGGTGAGGCTCTGCCAATGGAGGAAAAACAGATAACATGTTGTGGGATTACACGGTAGTTTGTGTCCCAGGATTCAGCATCGAGACTTTTCCCAACGCTAATGTCTGGACGCAAACTCCCTGTTTTAGGACATTGACCTGCTGTATCTTATTTATTCACAGCATAAAACTCTGGTTAAAGGCTTCAGGTATAGAAAAGGACTGATGCGTGTCTCTTATCAGATTGCCAGACAGAAAAAAAATAGGTTTTTCTTTTCCCATACAGTGTTGCTGCATGTCCGTCGTGCAATTTTAATTTAAAACTTTCCCTCTCTATACCAGCTCAACATTACATTTTACTTAATCAGTACTTAAAATGTACTTCTAAAATTAGAATATGGTACATAGGCACTCACATTAATTGTGCTTGTTTTTATGGAAATATATTTTAGTGGCATCAGCAGAACAATAATGGATATCTGATTTAGTTTGTATGGGCTTAACAATCAAAGGGGACTCTTCCTAGTCACGTCAACATCAAGCATGATATATATTTTTCTTTATTATTCAGTTTAACTAAGAAATACAACATTGTTTCTTGTTCATTACACTATCTTTAAAGTGACACCTAAACCGTTTTTTATGCCATCTAAAACAGTAATAGAGAGTTTCTGAATAATTTAATTAAAATATTTACACAGTATCTCAACAACATGATCATAACCAAGATGCCTAAACGTTGTTCAACTCTACTATGGAATTTTATTTTTAGACATTTGGGACATGGAAAGAAGACAGATGAGTGAATGTAGTCAGTATTTAAGTCTAAATGTACTACATGTTTAATGTGTAATGCCAACTGTAAAAGTAAATCTACACAATTTTCATGTCTGAAATATAGCAGAGGCTTCTCTTAGTGGTTTTATCCTACTTCATGCTTCAACATTGAGCATAAGAATTTTTTTTCTATGCTGTTTGTTATTTAGATATTTTTTATTTTTATTATAAGCTCACTACAGAACCACAGAATTACTCTTTTAGGAAACACCAAATGAGTACCACTTTAAACGTATTTCTGAGTATATACTCCTGAGTGGAATAATATTGCAGTTAGGATCAATATAGTTCCAAATTATAAAGTCATTACAAAATTGCTATTAAGTGGCAGAATCACCCTTTATCACAGGAATAAACATTTCTCTTGAATTACTTCATATACCCAGGAGAGAAAAAGATAAAGTACTACTATGGTGATTGACCATGAAATATCGGCCCCTGATCAAATTAGTTCAATAAACCAGACAGCCAGTAGGTGATTTGAAGGGGATGAGGGGGTGGTGCTGTCTGCGGTGCTGAAGTAGCAGACTTGTTTTCTCTCAATCATAATTGTAATTTTCTCTAAACTATATCCTACAAAAAGTCAACACTATATTGTAGCCTTTATACTAGTGTTACTTTTCATAGAGACACAGTGCTGTCTGTATTCCTATAATATTCCTCTAGTATTCATAGTCATTCGGCTGCTGAAACTACACCCCCAGAGCAAGATACTCTAAATCTTCTAGGTTCTTATTTCCTATCCAGAAGGTGGACAGCATACCATGTGTGTTCATCCAGTCTCAGTTTGAATTTAATTCTAAACACAAATGGTGTTTTAAACAGGAACACTGTGATTATGTTATATATATTCAACATGTTCATGAAAGGACAAAAGTGAGATTTATTACATGAATATGTCGAGTATGATCTTGTACACAAACCACATTTGTTTCCAAAAAGTAAAAACATCAATATTTATTATTGAATCAATAGTAATTCTTAAGCCCAATCAATATTACTTCTACACCTCATCTCATACAAGGTCAGTGGGCTGAGTTTCTTGCCATTATTGGATGTAGGGTCTCCCCTCTGAAACGTAAATCTGTTTTTCTGTCATCTTAACACCATTCCCGCACTCAGGAAAAACTTGTGCCAAATTTTTTCTTGCACCTTTTTTCTGCTAATCAGCCAAAACTGTGGTGTTTTTAATCAAATTAAAGGGTGTCAGTTTATTAGGAAGGCTAACCAAATATCCAGCAAATGAATTCTCCACAGAAACGATTTTAATTATTATAATTACTTAACCACTAGCATCTAGTCATTGTATTTGGTGCAGCTCTGGTCCACTTCCTACCTTTTTTAGACCTTCAGCGACTTTATTTCTAAAAAAAAAATGTTTTTGCTGTTCCCACCAGCAGGGACATGAAATATCCCTCCTTGTCCTAGTAACGTTACCACACATGCCATACCGCTAGAAGTAGAAATACCATAAAGTTGTATAAAGTCCCAAAAATACAGGACAAAGTTAAGACATCAATCTGTTTAGTGCTTCGTGTTATCGCACCGTGTCACTCACCGGAGTAGATGAGGATCCAGCACAGAGCTGAAGTCCGCGTCAAATCTCTCTTCCGCTCCATTTGGAACAACAGAATCACAACAGAGCCCAGTTTTGTCCAAATGAAGCTCAGGCTGTCTCAGAAGGGTTCAGCCTTTGTTTCCTCATTGTTCATCTCCAAACCAGAAAAAAACCCAGCCTGTTCGTCTTCAAACAGCTGGATGGATCACAACCCCCCTCCATCATCACTATCTCCTGTCATCAGCATGCGATCACATCACAAAGTATTCCTATGGGGGCTGGGCTCAGGCTTTCACTGGGAGGTTATTATGCTTACATTATCAGTCTTTATGGCGTAGAATTCTACAATAGGCTATGTCTATAAGAGCCTTATTTCCGCAACTCCACATTTTCGGGGGGACATTTCTGTAGAGTAGCCTAGTAGTCTAACGTAGGAGATTCCGTATTTAGGCAGGAAATAAGACTTGACAACGATTATAAATCAATCCAAAACAAACTAAATCTGTGACATGGTGTTTAACTTTGTCAACTCTGCTCAACTTTAACAGTGAGTGGGCGTAACGTGGGACGACGTTAAGTAACGTTAATAGGCCTACACAGCAAGTTAAATACGCAGAATCACAAGGATAACTGCAAAAGATATCATGTCTTTCTCAGCAGTAGCCTAAGTCAGGCTAATTATAGGTTACAGCCCGTTTTCCCAAAGGATATTAGACATGGGCCTGCCAAGCACATCTTCCATATAGGCAACAATTAGGCTTCTGTTATTGCCTGTTCATGTAAATGTCATGTCTGGTTATGCTGTAAACTGCCAACACTTATTAGCCACAATTGTGATTATTCCGTTAAAAGAGACTTTAAAGTATCGACTTTAAAGTGATGCTTATTTGCACGTTACGTCTGTTTGATTCAGCTGTAGACGTAAAGAGACTGGGCGATACAGCTTTACGCAGCGCGCGCTCCCGCGGACGGCAATCAGTTTTCAGTGATCACTTTCTGCACATAACGTACGCTCTGCTGTCCACTCTTTCTGGCCACCTAAACATGGATTTCAGGTATTTTAACACCTTATACAGTCTATGATTAACACACTTTTAAAACGGGACGTCTGGTCACGCTTTAATAACAGGGTTACGTGAAGTAACTTTTAGACGTTTTAATTATTCTGTTATTCTTATATAGTAATTACTAGCCATCAACCTTTCTTCAGTGTTTCCTCATTGTTTTCAATAATGTGTAAGAAAAAAGGGCTGGAGCTGTCCGTGGTGCTGAAATCAATTACTGCAACTGAACAAAGCCTGAATATCCACTTTACATCCAGTTCCTCCCCTTTTACTCTCCTTAAAGTAGCTTTAAGCAGGAGGGAAATCATATGTTTTAGCCTATATGTGGCTACTGTATCAGCTTGTTCCCGCTTTATACCCCCCAACCCCTCCCTATTCAAATTTTTAAAATGTTTTGTGGGTTTTAGCTGCATGGCATGAGTTTGTAGTAACCCACCAGCTGTTCAGTGGGGTTTATTTTTCTCATCTTTCTGTTTAGCCCTTTTAGCCCTTTTCTTCTGAAATACTGGATACTCTTAATTTACCAACTAGACACTTCATCCTGCATAAAGGTTTGAAGGGCGTCATATTATGGAAAACCATTCATTAATTCACTTGCTGTAACTAGTTATTATTTTAGTTATTATTTAAAGCTGCCCATCAGAGGCCTGACTTTGTTGGTGCCCTAAGTGAGATTTTGGATTGGGGACACATTATCAAAAATGTCAGGAACACAGTTTTAGGGTTTGGAAGCTATAGAAGGTAGTCCTATTGCAAATATACCACAAAGAAATGTATAAAGGTCAAAGGAGTATCGGAGGCTTTCTTGGATTAAATCTTTCAAAATCAAGTTCTCAAACTCCTGATGGATGTTAGAAATTAAGATAAATAAAAAGTAAACCAACCCCTAAAAAAGGAAGTTCAAGAAACAGAAAGATTTGATGTTCCCAAGCTTCAGTCAGACCCCAAAGTCCTTTTCTTTATTTTGTATGAAGTAGTGTCTGTGGTGTGAATACATCATGCAGTCAGACGCAAATGCTTTAATCAGCAGACTAAAGTGCTGACTCTCATTTTAAATTTACCCTCTGTGTGTGGAAATGACACCAGCCAAGGAGAACTGGAAAAGCAGGAGGATATTTTATCTATAGTTTGACGGCAGAGAGGTGGCAGAGGCCCGGCTTTATCAGAATTTGTATTATAGGGATTCTGTTTGGGTGCTACCTGATAGTTCACACATCATTTGTTGTGTCTGTTTTCATTTGTGACAAACTGAATTCTTCCCACAATGTCAAGTGAAGAAAACCTTGGTCAAGTCCTGGTCAGTAGCAAGACAGAATTGAGTTTGATTCACTATCTTTTGACTTTTTGAGATTTTGGCTTAGCATGTCAACATTTTGACTTAATTTCTAAAAAATGTGTTAGATGTTCATAATAAGGATTTAATATTTTATGATTGTGACTTAGACTCTTATCATTTTGATATCCAACAATGTTGAGCCGTGTATATGAAGATTTAACTTTTTGTACTTTTAATTTAAAGCTAACCACCAGACACATTTTACTGTGTAAAAAAAATATGATTATTATTTATTTTAACATGGTTTTGGAAGTACATCTACTCTTCTGCGTGGAGGTCTCAGGTTTCTTTGAGGGTGACATTTGCTGCGATTGGCTTTTGAATGTGTACCTCTCCTTCTTCCTTCTGAGTGGAGGGTATTTTTAATTTCTAACTATTTTGACTCACTATCTCATAATTTTGACAGCAGCAGAAGAGAGTGAGGAAAGAACATGGAAAACATATTTGCACATTATCCTGCTCATTGGTTCAGTATATGTGGCGCCCTCCAGTGTTTACAGTGTGTTACTGCATCCTCTTTCTTGACTTTTTCTGGATTATTATTTAATGCTAAATTTTTATTTGCATAAACATTAAAAACATGAATTTGACAATAGGAAGGCACATCGAAATTGGCATGACTTTAACTCCAATACAATAAATGTTTTAGCATATTTAAAGACATCATGATCCCACAGAAAAACAACACACAGCTACGACCTTGTTAATGATTCATTTTGTTGTATTAATTAATTAATGTTTGATGTTACTTTCATTGGATTTTATTGGACTTTAATATTTGTAACCCACAGAAAACAATCCACAAATGTGTACTATGATGTGCAAATATTTCACTATCTACAAATATGTACATTTTTACATTTGTGTTGTATAAAACCACATCCACAAAAATACAGTATAATTTGCAAATATGTACAATTTACTCACATATTTTAATTTCACATACAAAGTGTTTACTTACACATTTGTGGATCTATTTTTACACACAAAACAGTTTTTGCACATTTGCAGACTGCTTTCTGTCAATTTGCTGGTCATGTTTCATTTGTGACTTCCTTGCTACACATTTGTGGTGTTTAATCCATAACTTCCCTTTTTAAAAGAACAATCAAACGAAAATCTGTTTTATATGTATTTCAGCTTTGTTTATTGACAAGTTATATTACACAGCAACATTCAAGCCTTCACAGATGTTCTCAGACCGAGAGAAAGTGCTGTTATCTCAAATAACATGCCAAATATACTTCACAGTATGTTGACAGAAGTATGTTTTCATTGATTGATGAAATACAGATTCAGGTCATTGCAGGTTATTTCATAAACAGTGGAGTGTGAGAAAAATAACATACGTGATTAAAATGCAAACAAAAGTTCCCCTTTGTCCCCACAAGTCGAAGAATTTTAGTGTTAAAGGTTGAGCATAAGATGTGGAAGAGAGGAAGATTATAATGACACCACCACCTTTCCTCTAGCGCCTCCCACAGGACAAACGTTACACTTTTCGCTTCAAGAAAAGCTTAATCATCAGTATTATGTCTTTTTAATCATCTTAAACATTTCTCTATTAAATCCCTTTCTGGTTAGTAACTAAGATCAAATTACCTCAGACTTAATTTCATTAATTAAAATCAAATTCAGGAAAATGGGAATCCTCTTCCTCTGGGTTAGGATACTTTCAGAGCCCTTTTAAATAATGTGGGAGCTGAAATCAGGTTTTACCGTATTGGCACATTTATGGGTTTAAACCCCCCTAAAGATCAAAACTGTGTGCCTATGTACGCACTATGTCTTCACCTAATTACTCCAGGCCATAGTCATGAGGGCAGGGGTTTCATCTGCATATTTAGACCTGAAGGATCTGCGTCTTCTGTTACCACCTGAGCCGCAGGCCTGTAAAACAGAGAGGATGGTCAGGTTAAGGCTTCAGACTGTGTTGGCTTTATGAGGGTTGACGCTGACGCAGATATGTGTGCAGTGAACATTTAGCATAAGATCGAAAAATATTTGCAGGTAAACTGCCTAACATTTCTTTACTTATGTAGGACTTTTACTTGTGATGGAGTGTTTTCACATTGTACTTAAGTATGGGAGGCTTTCCTCCTGTCCTGCTTACCGGGGCACAGGACCTGCCGTTTGTGGGGCACAGCTTCAGTTGGCAGTGCAGGTAGAGTTCGTTACTTTCCCCGGCGAACTCGAACATGTTGAAAGAGAAGTAGTTGGACGTTCCCAGTCCGTTTCCCACCACTCTCACTGTCTGGTCTGCGGGGTTAGGGCATCTGCTCAGAAACACAAGAACAGAAATGATGACATCAGTTGCATCAGAAGTAAAGCCTGATTCCCAAAGCTTCTGACAAAGTCTCAGTGTGCGTATTTTTTGTCACCCGTTACTGATGAGGTCGTGTTTTGGAGACCCGTCAGGTGATTCCTTGCTGGTTGCCCAGCAGGAGTCGGTCACCACGGCGACCAGTTTTTCGTCCAGCCCCGTCGTCTCTAGCTCCACCCAGATCTTCTGGTTCAGCCCGATCTCAATGGATGAATTGACAAGTTCTGTGCGGCCTGGGTCGTAGTAGGCCTTCATCATCAGAGTGTAATTATAGTTTTCAGAGACAATATGCTGCACCACAGAGCTGGAGAGCACAGACAGACACACTTCAGATCAACTTGAAGTACAACAAGCATCAGTCAGCACGTTAACAAGCAGGCGAAGCTCGCACGCACCCGTCTTTGATCAGGAAGCCCACATTCCTGACTTGTGGCTGGGTGTAGTAGCAGGAGAAGTCGATCGTTGCTTTGTTGCCGCGGATGATGGTGCCGTTTGTGGAGCTGTTACTTGTCATGATGGTGTTCTTGTAGATGACTTGGCTGTTGTTCACCTAGATTGTGGCAGGAACACAGACCATGTTTTCAGGGGAAGAAAACTAGCGAGTTCATTAAATTACATTTCACATCTCGCCCCTGTTAAACTGCTCTAATCAATAGCTGTTATATCAGTGAATCAAACGACTGCGTATGTGCAAAGTGAAAGACTTGGAAATACCTAAGAGAATTGAAGAACTGTGACATTTAGTACAATCCTGACAGAGAAAAAAAATTGATAATAAGTCACCTGTTGTGTTTTCATCTTGTTCTGCTGCCTGCAAGTGGCAAACAAATCACTTAATACAGCTTTAAAATTGGAGTACCCACCAAAACCTCCACGCCGCAGGGTTTGTTGCCGTTGAAGCTGAAAGTCACCATGTGGGTATCGCTGTCCATGTGTCCTGTGCAGTTCTCGTCATTGAGGTGTAACTCGGAGTACTCGATGCCTTTTTCCGCCAGCAGACATCCAGCCAGAGTCACAGTGGCAGAATCCTGCTTGCAGAATGTCGGATCACCTGAACACCCGTCGGGACATACGGAGAGGGGTTTATTAAGTAACATTGTGGTAAAGTTACATTAGACTGAACCAAATCCAAAACAGCTGTGCTTCTGCCAGATGTTTGCATGATCAAAACCAATGTGCATCTTTTAGGTGTATCACCAGTTTGTTAATATGCCGATGTCAGACTTATTTGCCGACCCCTGCTCTAAAGAAACATGACAACCTCAAACGATGTGTTTCCAGGCTACAGTTGTTGCACCGTACCTAAACTGTCTGTGGGTTTGTAATTGGAGGCAAAAATGGCCCGACAGTGGCAGCTGGCGTCACCGAACGTGTCCCCGCAGAACTCGTTAGAACTGCAGTACAGGTCCAGACAGTGCGAAGGAGTCGGAGCTACAGACACACAGACAAATGAGATTCACTATCAAATGAAGGGTGAATGACAAGCAGATAACATAAGAACAAAACACCGTTAGTTTGTTGTTGATGTAAACCTGTTTTCTCATGTCTTTACTGGACAGAAAATCCAAAATGTTCCACTGGTCCTGGAACAGGACTAACTGCTTTTCCTTAGAAATTGTTTAGCTTCTTTAAACCTCTACTGTTATCCCACCGCAGTTATTTAACAACTATAGCTGCATGATACTTTTCAGATAAGGAGGTGCATGTACTGCATATAACACTTCTCTAGAGCACAAGGTGCATCAAGCATGATGGGTAAAAAAAAACATACTAATTAATACAAATAAAAAAGTAGATAAAATGTTATAGACAATAAATATTGTAACATGATAAAATGCTGCTTACATTGCTACACAAATGTAATAGGTTACTGATTCCAAGTTACCCTATTTAAAATGTAGCGTAGTAGTAGTGTAACTAGTCCAATATACTTTATCTGTGTAAAGTATATTGGACTGTGACTGCAAATGGCAAAGGAAGACTGCAAAGCAACAAAATGAATATTATTCCAGTCCTATAGTCTTTTTACTGCAAATATTCAGACGTAAACCCTCTCTATAATCATGAACTTTGGCATAAGTAACTGTAATTTAATTACACCTAACTGTAACGGATTACAGTTACATTCATTTAGTACTAAATTAAATAACTTAATTACATGCAACTAGTTACTCCCCAACACTTGCTGATCATACTGCAACATGTACACAGTAGTAAATTATTTTGTTTATAGTTTCTAAAGTAAAGGGCTGAGCTCCATTACCATCGTTGTAAATGGTGACTGAAATGACCAAATGGAATCAAGCTAAACAAATGTACACTACACCAAATATGTGCACTATGTAACATTACTATGTCATATATATTTGACTATACTTATACTGTAGATGTAGTTTTACTTTGCTTCAGCTTTAAAATTGCAGGTAGTGTACAATGCATTTAACCCCAAGTTACTCTGTTTCTGTTGATAATTCTACTTGATAATTCAGTAGGGGGAAATCAATACATTTTATTTTGTTTTAACTAATCTCATTGTTTCAAACATAAGTGAAATGTCCGTCTTACAGCAGCTGGCCTCTGATCTCCAGTCCCCCAATACGATGTCACTTCTCAGGTCACAGGAAGTGGCGTAAGCCTCCAAAAACTGGCACTTGACGCCGTCCACTGATGGGTATTTGCACAGAGTTTCGTTGCAGGCGGTTATGAAGGGGTCTGGGTCAACGTGGTCATTGCAAGCAGTGAAGGGTGCCTTGCTCATGATGTCGCAGCTGTTTAGAAATGCAGAGAGAAAGAATGAGATTAAATGACCACTTTTCTGAGCAGCATCGTGTGTTTTTAGCTTCCAGAATCATCCCTGCTCATATTTATGTATGATAAACATGACTTCTTCCTGTTTTAAAGGTGACAGCAGAGTTAAGTGTGTGTTTTGATGGGTCGCTTCTTACTATGTAGGTGAGGCATTGCAGTTGATTGAACTGACAGTGGTATCGGTAGGCACAATCTCGCAGCTAGGGGGCGACAAACAGCACAGCACATTAAATTTGAACATGAAACACAAAAAACATGAATATACAGTTACTATCAGTAAGTGAATTTGTTTGGTTGTGACTAAGTTGTACCCGTTTTCACTCTCAGAACTGGACTTCTGTGCGGTCATGGTGGTGGTCTCGGAGGGATTGCTGCTGCTGCCACACAAGCCCACTACATCTTCCGTATCTTCTACTGTTAGGAGACAAAGACAAGTCCATGAAACCAAATAATCACAGCAGCTATTCTTAAATTAAGACATCAAATTAAAGAAAGCCCATAGTCTGACACAAACATGTCGTCCTTCTTATTGTCCAGATAGGATTTAGAGTTTTGTACCTGCCACATGTGCAGTGTTGCCATCAAAAGAGACAGTCACCTTGGCCGAAAGTATCTTGACAGTAACTCCATTCTGGTCCTTCGAGAGCTCCACACCGTGAACCACACTAGGTGTGGCATTGAGCGTTTGTATTTGGTCATCAACCTACATCACAGCAGAGAGAAAAGTGAAGGCGCCATATCCATACATGTCCTGCATGATAATGCTGCACCGCTCTCCATTTGCAAGGTAATCCAAGGTTAAGATTATCTTTCTTTTGCTTCATTACGGACAGACCGACTGGCAGAGGTGTGGACTCGAGTCACAACGAGCATGACTTTAGACTTGACTTGACAAATTAAAAACAGACTTTCAACTCGGCTTTGACTTTAGCACCAATGACTGGTGGCTTCATCAGACTTTTGACTTGAACCCAATTGATAACCTCCCCGAGCCCAAATGTAAATTGTGATGTAACAAAACATTTGTGCAATTCATCAACACTTCATTTAATTCATGAAATGATCTGACATTTGTAGTGTGAAAGTGGCCCTCTGCCTTTTTTCTTTACAGGAAGAATAAATATCTCCAGACAGGAAGTATCCTTCAGATTTGGTGTTCACATATTGCATGCAGGCACTGTATCTCCTCGGCCAGGTTTGCTTATTTGCTACAAATAAGTAAATATACACTGATAGTTGTGTTTGTGACAAATTGTAAGTAATAACATCCATCCATCGTCAACCGCTTATCCTGTGTACAGGTAATAACAATTCAACACAAATAATGAATTGATTGAAACTTAGTTGAAAATTAACTTTTTTCTTCGACTTATCTATATTTCTGTTTACATCAACAAAAGTAACACCTGCCATGTACTGATCATCAGTGATGGATCAAACAATAAGGATCTTAGGTGGAATTTTGGAAACAGTCACTTGCTTTTAGATTTTTGCAGCTTACCATAACTTTTCCACCTTGTTCCAGAGAAATTTTTACAGCTGCGTCATTCAGCAATAGTATCAAGTAGTCCAACATCGACACATCTGTACGCCATCTGTCCCGGAAACCCGCCAACAGGTTAAAATCTGAGTTTTGATGTGACTTCATCAGACTGTACCCACACCGATCCGGGGCAGTGAGGACTCTGCCGAAGAAGTCGATGATAGTGGGTCCAATAACAGTGCACACAAAAGGGGGTGGACCACACCTGATGGAGACGGAAAGGGAAAAGGTGATGTGAATTTGAGGAATATTAATCCTTAAAACTAAACTGGGTTCTCCACCAGTTTTAGACATAAAGGTCTCCTCGTACTGCTCAGTACTACTCCGCCTGTGAAAACATTTATATAATGTCTTCTCTGGCTAAGTCTAAGTTGATTTAAAAAAAACAGTCAAATATTTAACAGACAACCTGAGTTATAAAAGGGGGACATGGGTTGCCGTATGGCAAATGTAAGATCCAGTGTTATTTTAAGCTTGACTCTGCTAGAGACTTAGGTCAACAAATATCAGCCTCTCCTGCTTCAACCTGTCTTGTGCAAATCCCCCGTGCATTATAGATGTGCATTACTACAAAAAAGCGAAAGCACCCGATTGATGACTTTGTTTTGTGTGTCTGAATACAAGTGTTTTTTCCATCTAGATGTACACATGTCCAAAATGTATTACATAGAAACAATTCAACAAAAAGAAAGCATGTTTACGTGTTGTTGCCCTGGCAAATTTCATTGGAATTACAAGAACTTCCAGAACTGAGGACTGCAGACGCACTGCAGATTTTGATGGAGCATGTTTCTGCGTTCACCACCTTGTTTGAATTGGCTTTAATAGGGTCTCCTAGGAGGTGATAGGAAATAGGAAATTAAAACAATTTATTTTTAAACTTTACCAACAAGTGTACAAAATTCAACAGAATGTCTTTTAGATTCTGTGAAGAGTCCGCATCCCGTCTTTGCCTACCTGAGACTCTGCATCCACTCAGGTCCATGTAAACGTTATTGGCTGCATCAGTATTACTAAACGACCGTGAATCCAGAATCGAGGTACCGAACTTTGCAGTCACTTTCTAGAAAAGGAATTAACAAAAATCAAGTTTCATAGTGAACAGTATAGGACTTTAATCCCACTTTATATATATATGCTTATAATTATCTTTCTTCTATTGTAGGACAATTAAATAGGACAGTGAGAGCAGTGGTGATCCAAGCTTCAGATGAATCATCGGACATAGACCATGCCCCTCCCCATAGCTATGGCTATTCATTCTGGTATCTTTGTGGGCCCTCCTCACAAAATTAAATCACCTTTTTGGCCACTTGATCGTAAAAGGAGCCTGCAAACATCCAGCCTGGTCATGTCCAATATCCTCTCTACCATTAATCTGTTTGGGTCTCCACCAAATCCTGAGAAAAAGATCTGCTTTTTAGCTGCTAAATGTTTCTTCACCTGCTAATTGATAACTGTGTTTGTTTCCCCAGTTTGTAAATCTGATATTTTTCAATATTGGATAGAAACAGTCAATATTTTTAAATAAAACTGATCAGAAAATGTTTAAATTTGGTTCGGCGTGCACACATTGAGCAAAGAGATGTGTTTGACAACTACAAGATGAGGAAAATTAAGCAAACATCTTTTTTTGTCCTGCTGCAGGTTGTCTTTGAGGAGTCTTGTTGAACGACCCTCTGGACTCATTTTTAGGATAAATGAGTTCTTACGTCTTAGATATACTCACAACTGTACCCGAAGCATATGCAGAAGTTGTTTTAATTTCCAGAGCTGTTTGTACGCCAAAGTTGTCGAAATACGCATTCAGCTGAGAGCATGAAGAGACAAGAGACAGAAAGTGTTAGGAAATGGCTTCCAAAATATTTTAGAAAGAAAGTTTGCCATGGCTTGTCTTAGAAGTGTTCATTTTGTACAAAAGGACAGTCAGTCGATCTAAAACACATGAAACTGATGATAACTCACATATTCCTGTGAGGCATCCTTCAAGGTAATTTGAATTTGGCACGTTGAAGTGGATGTGATGTTAGTCAAATGAGGTGCCAAAGATGAGCCAGTGATTGAGCTGGTTTTCTTCGTCACCACCATTGTGTCTGCACTCCCCTTATCTTCTATCTCAACACAGTCTTGTGAGGTTTGAGTTGTGCTGCTTTTGAAACAAATTTTAGCAGCTGAGGTTGTGAACGATAGCTGCAAAAACAGAAAGACACCGCACACGAATTACAAAATTAGTTCAAGTCAAAAATGTCATCAAAACCTTCCAATCCAACAAGTCCTCATATCTAAAGCACAGAATTGGTGTCCTTTTTTTTAACACATTAGAGCAGAAGAAATTGAGGTTCAGAGTGAACTGGGGGGAAACTTGGAGATTGCTGGGCAATATTGGGTTTAAGTCTGAAAGGCCAGGAGGTTATTAGCAGTATAGGATACAATTCAAATACACTCTGCAACTGCAAATTATGTTTTTTAATTATTAATACAATAAATACTGGCTAGTGTTACTCTTTGAGGCTTTTAAGAATTTGTCAGTGTTCTTATGGTTCTGCCAATTCCTTATAAAGTCCTACTAATTTCTTGGAATGTCATGTGATATTGATGTTAGGGACACATTGTTCTGAGACTGTTAGCTCTTAGTTAGCTCTTAGTTGTGCATGTTTAACCCCTAGAACCTATTTTTAGGAAAAACGCCTAAAATAACATATCCAAAATAAATCAGTAATATCTCCTCAACCATCAGGCCTAGATGCATAATTCTGGTGCCCTTTGAAATGTCAGAAGCAAAGGAATATAAATCCATTGTATATAAACATATTTATTTTACCATTACAGACTACATGGAGATTAAATACAGA
>JAPMOB010249336.1:0-17796 GCA_029875015.1 Lepomis gibbosus
TCCAGTCTTCTACTATCAGAATAAATGCTCCAAAAAATGTTGTGTGTTGTGTAAGGAATTAGTCATAGTTACAAACAAAGAACTATCCCCTATCTCTGTAGTTCCACACAGTTTTTTTAGCCTTTGAGTATGCCCATAGAATGATCTTGAAAGAAACAAAGTTGAAAGAAACAAAGAGATCATTTTGTTTGTGGAAATATATAATGCTGTGTTTCTCAATCCAAAGTAATGACATTTTTAAAAAGTTCTTTATTTTTCACCCTAGACAATATTTCACCATGTTTTTTTGTCTATGTGACTAAATGAGACAATTTTTTTTGAAATTGGTCCAGTATTGAGCAAGCAAAAGTAAAGTGCTTGTTTTTACCACCAACAGGCTCTGAAGTGTCACGGAAAGAAAATTTTCCGGTGGCTTTGACTGGAGTGACAGTTTCTGGTTAAACAGAAAGAATCTTACTCTAAAGAAGAATGCTTATTTTTCAAGGTTCAATGTGTCTTATACAGCTTATGAATACATCACATCACTTACATCACATTACATTTAAACACAAAAGGTGATGTCATGTAAGTCACTCAACCGGCCCCAACTGCCTTTTTTGTGTTCGGTTATATTTTACTGACAAACTGAAAGTTCTTAGTCATTAACAACACACCCAATGAAGGCCAAAATCAATTCAGGAGTCCTCTGGAGATGTAATCCCTTCTTACCCTAAGCTCTAATCAATGTAACAAGCACGCTTGCATTTGGTCCAAGTCCAACTGTGTTCACATTACATTGTCTACAGTGTTAGTCTTGAAACTCTGTGTCAAAAACAACAGGACTTCTTAGCATCTTTAGTTTGTTTGTTTTCCAACTATATCCTCCCCTGACTTATACGGTAGGTACATATGAAGGCAATACAATAACCAGTGAGTATTGAAAATAAGATTGGAGCAGAATGTCATGATTGCCTCCCTGTGGAAGAGAGATTATATATTTTTAATATCCGATTTACTTGCCTAATAGGAAAGAGACTAGAAAGGGTGATGCCAAATGGAAGAATTTGGTGTAAAAAAAACTCATCCTAACAACAGTACTCTGATGTAATGAAAGAAGCAGAAAAAAACTACTGAAACCATAATAGCTTTACCTGAACTCATATTTCAACTTTTTAAAAATACATTTGATGTACATGTGCACAGTGTATCGTATACCAACATGGCCTTTTTTTCCAAAAAGAGAAATATACAAAAGGATTAGACCAGAAAAAAACACCGGAGAACAAAGCTCACACAGACTGAATCTCAAAAGAGACAGAGCTCTTTTCTTCTTTTTCTATCTCGTTTAATTTGTGGCTGCCAACATGGTCTGCACACAAACAACCATTTATTGGTGATTCAAGGTGGCCTTATTCTTTTCTAGAGGTGACTTTAATGGGTCTGATTATAATCATCAACCGATTTGTAAAAATGGTTTTGTGGTAACACTCTTAACAGCACATGTGCTGATGCTGGATCAAACAGTAACGTCAACTGTAGTACAATTTACAATGTATTATATGTACATACATATACAACGACAGTAAAGATTCTCTTCTATTCTTTGATTAATGTTATTAAGTGGTGCTGAATATTGCAATTATTTTATTCAGTATTCCACATTAAACTGCAACTGTATGTAGTTTTTAAATGTATGTCAACATATAAGACCTCCGTATATGAAAAATATATTACCATTGTGTAAGGGTGAAATCTCAGGAGTGTGCCTGGACTATTACAGCAGCCAGACACGAGTGCTAAAGGCAGTGTGAATTTCTCTGGCAAAGCTCAGTGATTGGCACCGGATGGATGAGTCCAGCCTGAGGCAGTCCAGTGTTGCTGGATATCAATCACTGTTGATAAATAGCCCTCTCCACTGAAAACAAATGTCCCCTCTTTTACCACTGATTTAGATGAATCAGCCAAAGGACATCATCATCCAATTGGTCTGGCAAGCTCTCCACTCATCAAAGTACACCTGTTAGCCGTCTCTTAGAGGCAAAACAAATGTCCTCTAAAACGCTGGCAAGCTCAAAATTGAATTTCCCAACTACATAGTCATCTACAAAAAAATAACACCTTGATTAAGACAGACAGTCGGTCATTTCTTACACGTGTTAAACAATGGCATCTGCTTCTGACTTGCTCCCTTACCCTCTCTCTCTCTCTCTTTCTCTCGCTAACTATCATTCACACTGAGGCTCTTCTTTGCTTGCAGTAAAAAGGCTGTCAGGGTGAAATCTAAAAAGGTAATTATCTGACTTGTGTGAAGCGGAGAGGGAGAGAGAGGCGCCCATCGTGGCCGGCCTAAAACCAAACCCACTTCCCAGCACTGGAATATTAAATGCAGTTCTACCTTGTGTCTTGGGGGCCTTATTGGATCCCCTCGTTTTCCCAAACAACAAGCCAAAATGAGGGCTGATTTTTTTTCCTTCACACATCCACCTATTGATTGTTTACTTAACAGGTTAACATTTAAGAGGGGCGTCATCTCAGGCATTATTAATTGGTTCCCTAAACTGACGATGAATTCTCAATTCTCTCTCATATCGGTACTTTTCCTGTAAGTGTGTGTGTGTGAGAGAGAGAGAGAGTGCGAGAGAGAGACTGGTTGTCCTATACTTATCCTTGCTTCTCACTAACTGAATAGACATCTGTTTATGGTGGCTTACTGCCCCCAATAGGCCGTAACAGTGAAAAACAAAAAATGAATGAAAACGCCTCATTCTACATTTGAAGACACTGCCATTTAAAAAATCTTATCTTGGGAGTCAAAAGAAATTAAAACGAATGCTCAAAATAGACCCTGGACTAAGATGTTAAAGAAACTTTTTAAAACTAATCATTTACTCATCACTGACAGTATGAGATAAATATGTAAAACTGTAAATAATAATTCAGTGTTATATGAGTTACATTGTTCAACAATGTAAATTCACATCAGGCAAATATGTATACATAAAGACATTGATTAACTATAATGGCTTACTTTAAATTAATGTAGCGTGATTTAAACTTACCATTAATTAACGGTGGAGAAATTGCAAAGACGTTCCTTGCAGTCAGTTAGTAATAGCAATGATGAATGTTTTTTTACACAGCAGGAAAAGCACAGGTGTAAGTAATAAAATGAATGATGGCTGATTTCTATTTAACTGCTTTAGTTTTAGGGGCCTGGTATTCTGCATGGCATTGGGACACTTACTGGGACACCGCATAGGACAGAGCCACTGTTAATGATACTAGAAACATCTGTGCTTTTTCTACAATGACAAGTCGTAATGTCTACTGTGGAAAAGGCCTAATGAAATTTTACAGCTTTGTTAGATCATTCCAGGTGAGACTTGCGGACAGCAGCAACCTCAACCTCATTTTGTCATTAGCTTAAATCAGATTAACTTGCAATACTTTATTACTAATAATAAACCGAAGCTAGCACATATGAGGTGCAATGAACCACACAAAAAAGACAGCTCACCAAGTTCAGTGAAAGCATGTAACTACAGGAAATGATATAGCGCCGCTTCATGGACTTAAAGATATAAAACCCTGACAGATTCACAGTTTCTGTAAGTTATGGTGCACAGTTCAATCACATGCTTCTTTCTTATTGATCACATATCACATCTCATTTCTCTCACAATTGGTGTCTGTCAGATTTGCCTGAGGTCATACCACCTCACCCCCCTGTCTCAGTGTGGTTTAGAGCCTCTTGACTGAACGGTAACAAATGATCATCCTCCTGGCTGCTCTCTGCAGCCCAGTGGCTGGCTGCTGCTCCCATACAGACCTAATGGAGGGAGAGACGACTGGAGATGGATTCCCTCTGTCATTCTCCACTAGAGCATGCCAGACTCTATTTGAAGAGATGGGCCATGTTTGAGTCCACATCTCTAATTAGCCACACAGGCCTTTGCCTTGTTCAGAGAGCTATTATACTGCCTAATAACAGCCACTGCAGAGTTAGGAAATAACTAACACTCTCAGTTTAGAGATGCCATTGTTTTGAAATCCAAAATAAATGGAAGCACAGAATTACATTTTGTAAGGATTTGCAAGTATGCAAATAGAATTATAAGGAGATGCGCTATGTGTGCAGAAGCTCGAGTGTCCCGTAACAACGAGAGGAATGCCAGAGAAGTGGGTCTCAGATGATTAAGAGCTGCCTCTTTCCCCAGGCGTCTTTGTCTCTAGAGACACATCATCTTCCTGATAGTTTCTAGGCTGAGCTTCGGCCCTGCGACAGATGACAGAGAGAGACGCCCAGCTACTCTTCCTTTGTCTGGTTCAGGAGGGCAGACGGCTGCATCTAGCTTTATTTATCTTACAAATGACTCTATCGCTAGGCGCTGGTGTTTGACTTCACAGCTGGATGATTGAGAGAGTCTAGAACTGATCTGATCTCCACACTCTTCCTCTCTGTCCTCGCAGAGACTTAAAATTCATGAAGCCACCTCCCATTAGTTCCAAAACAGGTATTTTTCTTCACTTGCCAACTCTCATACAACATGCTCCTAATCACATTTGATCTGGTCTGCGTTTCAGTTCCTATTCTATTAAAAGATGCTTCTGTATAATCAAGAAGCCTCTGTGTGTTTCTGCCTTTCATTTTTTTCCCTTAACAGACAAAAACATGAGCCTTCATTTCCTAATTAACCAACACAAGAGCTTGTAGAGGAGAGAAAATAAAATGAAGAATAGATTGTCCTCTGAGTAGAGGCAATTAGCACCTTTTCCTTGGCTGCACGTTACATTTCAGGTTTCCTAAATAGTTGTTTCACATTGTTACCCTGGTGTTTTTTTCTTTTTTCTTCCCTTACCTCCTATGGAGACTGACCTATATGGAGAAGAAATGTCAAGCGTAAGGCAGGGAACAGATGAGAGAAACAGCAGAGAGAGGAGACCAAAGCCAGCACCCAGATCCACTCATGCAGGAAATAGAAAGAAAAAATAAGATCCACTTTTCTTTCTATGCTCCCCCCGAGAGGTCACCTCTTCTCACAGTTCCACGGTGAAAGCAGCCAGATGTGTGTAAGTTGCCACATCACTTTTCTGTTTGTTATCAAGATCAAAGCCTATTTATACAGCAGTTGTGCATTGGCACAGATGTGGTTTTACAAATACCAGGATTGCATTTCCCCTCTTGTAGACCTCCAACTGTGCAATCACAGGCTGTAGGTGGCAAGACTTGAGCCATGTTTTCTTGCAGTTTTCTTTGTTCTTGTAATTTCATGGTGAGCGTAGTATGCACTGGCCTTAAACACATGAAGTACATAACAGCTACCACAAACTGTGACACCTTATTAACTTGCCATATCTTCAGACTAAAAACACTACATCATTTTATGATTTCACTATTTCACTATTTCAGAAGCTTTCAAGCAGGATGCAATGAATCCATCAGGATGCTAAAACATCCCTTCAGGAAATATTGATAAAAAAATACACTGCACAATGTGTGAAGCTTTACATATATGACTTGCTTCAGTGAGTCAGCAAAGAATGTCACTGCATCTCTGAAGGTTTATGTCACTATCATCCCCATCTGTAGTGGGAACTTTGCTTTGCTTCACTTGATGTCTACAGTAAGCAGTACATTAACGCTACAATCAACATAAAAATTCAGCCTAGCCACAAAGCTTTTGCTGTTCATTTTATGGTGTCAATCAAGCAGCATGAGCAGCTTCTCAGGAGATCCACTGAAGTAACAATTTATGAAGACTGACAATCTGGTTGAGAAGATCTGCGAAGGGAAATGATGGCCACTTAAGGAAAAAAAGGTGCCACTTGCACCTAAAAATATACATGATTTCCACTAGAGATACTACGCACAAGAAAATGTTTGACATTTGCGTCAAATCTCCTGTGGTCCTGTTTTTCCCTTTCAGTATTTAGCAGCATTTTAAACTCTGTAGTATTGTTTCACCATATGAATGGTAGTCTGTCTCTTTTTTTTCCACTAACAAGACGTGACTAAGATGATGTTATTGTAAGCATTTTCATATGGGTTGACAGAAAGAACTGAAATTGAGCCTTTGGGATATAGTGTTCTGTCTTTATTCTTTGAAGATTTGCCTTTGATAACAGACACATGCAGGCACTTATCTACAGCAAGCAGGCAACTTAACTCAAAAATGTACACCACCTCTAGATTATCATCTGTCTAAGGCTAGTTGTGAATATGTGTAAATATGGAATGGATGAAAATGCTGATTGAAACACAACAAAACAGACTGCTGTCTTACTTAGAAAACAGATATTGGTGGAATAACTGTTTTTAATGGTATAAAGCATGATTTTCAATTAAGCTTTAAAAGAGAGCCAAAAACCTTGAAAGTTTAAAAGAAAATACAATGGTCATAATCTTGAAAAGCTGTCAGGCTTGGTATCCTACATAATAATAATATTGACAACCAACATCACTTCCCAGCTTATTATTTACACACTCATTATAAAAGAGCAATAAATATTACCTTCAAAATTGCTTCTAAGGTTGTTTGCATTTTCTGTGTTCCTGTTGTGTTGTGTTATATTCGGTGCTTCAAATATTTTGTTTACTCCTCTTGATATCGATGGGGTGGACAAAATATTTTATTATCCTACACCTCAGTTTTATTGGGCCTAATTTAATTTGGCTGGAAATCCATAGTGGTTTGGCTTATATCCTCTGAGACTTAAGTGAATGAGTAAGATAATTTTGGACTCCAGAGACATCATCATTGTCTGGTTGTCTTCGAGTTCAATAAAAACACAAACAACGCAGAACCAATTGTCAGACTGAAACCTGACTTTCCACTTGACCTTTGGCTTATCACATTTTGGAGGTGTTTGCTAATGTGTGAACTTTCACCGATGACCTTTGAAATAGCCATCAAGCAAAATCTGCAAGGCCAGTATCGACCAGCTGCAATGTGTAGGGATCAAGACCTTTCTAAAGGCAATTTGTCACATGCATAAGCTAATGACTTAAATTCCACTGGGACTCCATTTCACTGGTGTCTGTTGGAGAAATATCTCAAACTGCCAGGCTGTAAACTCCTTGTCAAGGTGGATGCTTGAGGTCAAACATGTACTGTATGTTTGTACATGTTCTCCACAGTGAAAAGGTTACTCAAACTACATGAAACCTATATGAACAGTAACCTTACTAATGAATTAATGCTCTGCTTTAGGTTTTTCAACTCAAATTACCACAATTCATGAGCAGCTGGCCTCTGTTGACATCATGCAGATCAATTTACTATCCGCTAGCGCCATGAAACTGTCCACGTCCATGTGATTTCAGTTTTTAAACTGAAAATCACATTTATTAGTAGGCCAATACCTCCATATGTCACCTCAATCTAGCTGATTCCAGTCTACTCCCAATCCTCATCCTCCAAGATCTCATGCAGTCTTTGAGACTGTATCCCATCAGCTTCTCCTCTGGCATTGGAGTTAGGAGCACTATGTATCAGTGGTTTGTCTCCTACCTTCCAGACAGGACACATTTCATACTAATACAAAAAGAATTACCAGTCCAAAAGCTCCATGGTTCACCATGGAGTTCCACAGGGTTCAGTGTTAGGGCCACTATTTATATTTACCTTGGCAACATCTTGGCACTATGGTAAAAATTTTCAGTGTTATGATGACGATACTCCATTTTAAATGAGCCCACGAACACTCTCCCCCAGTACCCTCACTCTCTGTATCCATGATTTACAAATGTGGATGACAAACAACTACCTAAAATTCAACAGTAGTAAAACTGAGTTTTTCTTCATTGACACTAAATCTACAATCTCAAAAACTGATATTTATTCACTGCCCATAATTAACACTACCATATCTGTCTCCAAACAGGTTAGGAACCTTGGTGTTATCCTGGACAGTACCCTTTCTTTCTCCATTCATATAAATTGTCTCTCAGATTGCCTTTTTCCATCTGTGAAATAATATCTCTAGACTACACCCTGCTTTAACTTAACACTTAGTCAATGCTTTGGTCACATCACGCATTGACTACTGCTATGCGATTCTGGCAGGCTTCCCCAACAAACTTTTTCACTGACTTCAACTTATCTGGAACACGGACTATTGCACGCTCAAGTCCCCTGAACATGTCAGTCCCCTGCTAATTCAATTACAGTGGCTCCCTGTGTGACAATTGATTAATTTTTAAAACTCTATTATTACCATTTAAAGTTTTTCATAATCTCTCTCTTGCTTATCTCAAAGACCTCCTTCACCCAAACCTTGGAACTCCCTTCCCTCTCACATCCATATACTGGCCTCCATTACAGAATTCAAAACTACTTTTAAAATCCATCTTTTTAAACTAGCTTCCTCACCTTAACTGCATCTTATTTTATACTACAGTATTGATTTTAACTCATAGCAGAGGTATGCTCTGTTGCTTATTGAATGTCTTGCTATTGATTGTACTGATGTTTTATTACTGTTGATTTGTTGTTTAGTGTGTTGTTTATTGTATGTTTTATTACTGATCTTATAATGGTGTAAGGTGACCTTGAGTGCCTAGAAAGGCACATTAATTTTTTTTTAAACTTATATTATGTTTGTAGCTCCACTAGGGGTTCTGTTGATGAAGGGGCCATTGTCGAAGTAACCACTCTACCCATGGCCCTTTACCAAGTCACAATGGCACACAGTAAACTCAAGCTTTGGAGCAATAGTTTCTTTTTCTGAGTTAAATGAGAAGATCAATACCAATCTCATGTTTGTGCATTACATATAATGCTAGAGCCAGGAGGTTATTAGCTTAACATAAAAACTGGAAGCAAGGGCTAGCCTTGCTCTGTCAAGTCAAATATAAGTCAAAAATATACCCACCAACACCTCTGAAGTGTTAGCACACTTTACGCCTTTGTAGATAACTATTTCTTGGCAAACAGCAGTGAGTTTTTAGTCTTGAGTGCTTGCGTGAAAACTTAACTTGGTAAAGACAAGAATTTTCAAAGTTCTGTTTGTGTTATTAAAAAACAAGATACAACTTGTTACTGAAATTTAGAGGTGTTGGTAGGATTATTTTTTAAATGTTGAAGAGTGCAAGGCTAGCTGTTCCATAATCCCTTTACTAATTTGCTAATTTCCTCCTGAATCTAGCTGCATTGTTACTACACAAATATGAGAGTGGTATCAATCTTCTCGTAGCTCTCAGCAAGAAAGCAAATTAGTGTCCCTAACTGTCTACTTTACTAGATCGTTTTCCCCCATTCAAAAACCTCATCTTGTTTGCTTCCTCTCAATGGCGGACCTACGCTAATGTCTCTCTCTTGCTTTTTTTAATAGTTATTTTCCAAATCAGAGGATGCTGTTCTTGCCTGGAGAGAAAAGCTTGAAAAAGTCCAAACAAAGCCAAAAATGTCTGAGTGCATCAAATTCAAAAGAGGAAAAAATGAAAAAGCAGACACACTAAGCTGAACCATAAGCAAATTACTGAAAAGGTCATCAAGCAACAGTCTGAAATAAAAAGGGTGCTACAAACAACCACAAACATTTACCCCAAACAAGCGCAACTTTAACATCTGATTCACATTTCATATATAATTTGCGTCTCTCTGGCCTCAATATTTGAATAGTATTCAAGTGATGCCCTGCAGCAGAAGCACATTCATTAAATCTGGATTGAAGTGCACAAAAACATTTTCTCCTACTGTGAAGATAGGAATGTTTTCAATACACTAATTGTGTTTTTATGTACCTGTATGTGCTCTCTTCCTNTCTCTCTCTCTCTCTCATAAGTAAACACTTACAGGCACAATTTTCTGCAGGTACAGCTTGAGTGAAAACTTACTGAAAACACAAAAACACAAAAGTTCTAATGGTGTCTACCACTGTATGAATTACACTCAGACACAGCTTATTTTATTGCCCAGAATTTTTCTATATATCAATATATTATTAACCTGATAAAATGTTTAGTCACATAACTTATCCACAGAATGTTAGTTTCCAAGGCAGTGTTAATGTTAAACAGACTGTTTCTGCAAGACAATGTCTCCACTCCAGAAACTAAAGAATGGTTTTATAGTTAAGACAATGCAAAGCACGTGGTTAGAGTTAGGGAAAGACTGTGATACCAACACAATTCAAATAGTTGTGGTTTTCATTGTGGTATAAGAACATCTCAGCAAAATGTTGCCAGTGAATGTAATCCAGGCGGCATCATATTTGCTCCAAAGTGTGTATGCCAAAGCAAATTAGCTGTATTTCAAGAGATACACTAGGAGATACTGTTGCTAAAACAGCACCATTGTATTTTCCCCATCTCCACTATCTATCTTAACTGTCTTTACCATTTAACAGGAATACACAGAGAAGTTAAACATGTTTTGTAACTGCATTAGATCATAAACCAGTGTAATTTTATTGCATCTGTATTTGGATAGACTGCATATTAAAATTACTTTTTTGATTTATAAAAATCAAGCTCTAACAATCAGACAAATGTAAATCACTCAACATATTCATGCATGTCAACTCCTGGAATGATGATCAGCGATTTATTAATGTTGTCATTCTTCACGCTGCTGTGAATGTGAACCTTCAATCTCGTCAAAGCACTGCAAGCTCTTTGAATTCACCATGCTAACAGGAATGGCATGCTGCAGCATGGATGTCAGCAGCTTCATGCAAGGGTACACCTGTGACTTACTGTAGGGCTGTCAGCAACAAGGATCAACTGCTGCTTGGACAAGTGACAGTTCTGGTCTTTGTATTGTAATGCAAACCCAACCACTCATCACAAGCTGCATCTGAATTAATGATCCCATCAGCTTGAGCGCTGTGATATGCTGCAAGGCATTGGATCTCCGGATAGCCGTGACTTCACAGGTGATATGTGGTTAAAATGAAAGCTGGTGGAACCTTGACATTCAGTACAGTAGTAGTTTTGGGACAACCATATTACAGCTATGTTAATCCCTATTAATTGTTACAGTTACATTGTCAGCCATTATATGCGTGGATGTTTCTTTCAAACATTCCAATATACCTTGGGTCTTTGGCGACCCAGCACATATAACACAGATTAAATTTGCTTGTAAACCTTTTGAACGTAGTATTAACAACAGCAAACACACAAAAATTTTGTCAAATTCGTTCATATTTTTCTGTGTAGCCTGCTGTATTTTATGTTTGTACTAACACATAGGCTACACTAACTTCTCATAGACAGGGACCTAACAAACACAAATTGGTCAGTACAGTAATAACAGTCACTTGCTTGTGATCATTGCAACATGGTCCTGTAAACTGTATGTACATTTCCACTGCTTTACAGTAAAGCCTGAATAGACAGATACGGCATCTCCAGCTCCTGCAGTCTTTGTGGGAGCCCCTCAGCTAAAGCAGTTCTGTTTCTTGGAAAAACAGCTTTTAAGAGCATCCATCAACTTTCAGAAGTTATCTTTTGGCCTCCCAATTAGACATTTGACCAGCAAAATTAATTGAGCATTTATATCAGCAGGGCCAAGGCAGTTGAGGTAACTGAACTTCCCTCATTGGTCCTAACTTCTCTTAGGACGGCTAGTTGGACAGTATTTGGACCGTTGTCCCGTTCAGAGCTAATGTCTTCTGAGCTACCTTCAGCATTCTCATGCTCCAGTTCTGTTTTAAATGATCTGATTCAAAAACTAATTCTTTATCATCAGTGGCCTCTAGTACATCTTCATTTCCAAAGCTGCTGTCATCAAAACCCTCCACTATCAGAGAAAATGCTGCTCTGAGTTAAACCTAACAACCACCTGTAAAGGCTTGTGCAGATTACACGACTTTCAGCGTCAGCCGATCGCCCTGCTGTTAAGACTACACAACTTGCCGTCTTGTCGGGACTCTTGGAAACGTTGTGGTGTTCATACTACGTGACTGATAGTAGACAGGGGGTCACACACTACACGAGCTGACAAGTTCTGTGTCACCCGACGGCTAGTGTCCAATCCACGTTTTGTCAAAAAAGCGCACATGAAAAGTGAAATGGGAAATTACGCAAATCTACACACGAAACAGTGTTTTTGGAGTGAAAAAGTAGCTGCCTGCTCTGCCAGCTGCCTGCTCTTATTGACTGGATGTGGATGTGAAGTGCAGACTCCTCCAGATATTTGGCATGCTAGATATCTGGCTGGCATCTGAGATGTGTCAATGATGATGCGTCGGGGAGCTGTTTTGATTTGTCGTTGAGTAGTACACACATAACAACTGGTGACCGCAGATTGATCACTGATTTACGCCTGATCACAGCCTGACGGTCGGATAGCTCGCAGACCGGCTTTGGGCTTAAAATCGTATAGTGTGAAAAAGGCTTAAGCTGAGATAAACGTTTTCATTGTTGTGTCTTCAAATTTTAGGAACGATGAAAACTCAGAGTTAGACACAATCGCCTTCTATGCTAAAAACTAATGTTCATGTTCAAAGCTGTAGAAAGGTAAACAGTTGTGACTGTTGTTTGGGAAGGTTATTTGATCCCTCATGAACAATGACTGTGTCAACACCTTGATAGTTAAACAGAATCAACTGAACTTTTTTCTCTTATATCTTTTACACTGAGGCTGGAAAGACTATGTTTTTGACGTTTTTATCCTGGCAGTATCCTGGCATTGAATGGTGGCAGTAGTGGGGAACCAGGTGTTGGGTTGACCTGTCTGCCAGGGGGCCAAGACCAAGACAGCATGCTGGCAATATGCCCTGGGAAATGTTGGATGGTACCCAAGCACATGAGCTCCTGCTGGGGAGGTAGTGGGATGAGAAAAAGTGTCTTGGGGTCCAGTGCAGGTGTGAAACAGTGTTTGCTCATTGGTCACAGCTTAGATATCAGATACCAGAAATTACTCCACTAGGGTTTACTATTACCAGAAAGCCAGGGCGCTTTTTTATGCAGAAAAAGCAGGTTCAGGTATCTGATTAGCATTCAAATCTGAGTTAAAGCAGAAGTCAACATAGAATTTAAAATCCCCACAATAACTCTGTTATGTTTGAGAAAAAAATGTTTATGAAGAATACATTTGTAGTTATAAAATAAAAATCTGAGATTCGCCTACGCCATGACCAGAGCGGACTTTTGAAACCCAGTTTTCACTATATCCTCTGAGGTCAGTGGAGCCACTTTACTAGAAAAGGGATTAAAAGATGAGATCAGGTTCGTTACAGTGGGTCCTGTGATGCCTAAAAAAAGAGTTCTGAAACAAACTTGGATGAGTTAATGGACATACTATATGCAGTATCACTGTTTTAGTTTTCAGTCTGCATTCAAACCCCTTGTATTTGTTGTTCCTCTCTCCACTTTTAAGGTTTAGTCAAAGAAAAAGTTTTGTTTTTTTCAGAAACATTGGCAACAGAAGTAAATTTCCCATTTAGCGTCTCTGTAGAGCTTTGTACCAAACCAAGCAGCCACAAAATGAATCACAAGTTAGCATGAACAAACTCAGAAAATAATATAAACTCTCTTCCTTTTAAAAACTGTGTCTGACAGTCACAACAGAGGTTGTTAGCAGAGGAAGTTTGACACATCGATCTGGCCTTACTAACTAGGCAAAACTCAATTAAATTGATGGGTTTTGAATTCCACAATAAACAAAATAAAGATTTCTGACAAAACAAAGCAGAAATCAGATAACCTGTTTCACTATTTGATAGCAACCTTAAACTTTTAAAACATTTTGGCCATAATAAAATTTCACTGTGGGACAAATGCCTCAAATTATTGCCTCTGGAATCGAGATATTTCATCTTTTCGATCATTTAAACAGTTTACCTTGTCTCAGTCATGTGGATATCCGAATGCAAACTGACATCAAAGCTCTTGCAACACAAGGCATGTTCATCAACCTGCTGCAGCAGTAGAAGGGAGACAGGTGTGCACTGTTTTGCCCCATCAGCCCGGCGATTATCCTTCTGTAAAGGGCCATCGGCAGCGGCAGCTCTGACAAGCGATGGGATTAGAGAGAGATGCAATTAAGGCCTCAACAGGGAATCTGTGTCTGACACACACAGATAGGATTGTGGCTGCATCTCCGCACATACATGCCTATGCTCAAACTGTGAAGTGGAAAGCTCACCTTGAGTCACATCAGATGACTTTGCCATCAATTTATTTGTCTGTGTGTGTGAGATGGCGGGGAGCCTGAATGCTTGGTTACTAGCAATTACCTACTGCATTCACTGCTGCAAACCAATTATCACATGCAAATTAATAAAACTGGTATAGGATAATCTTTATAATAATACAGTCAGATTCTTCAATAAGCACAGTCACTGGTGTGTAGTTCAAAAATATTTGATAGTCAATTTGAAACCAAGACCAGAAAAAGAACAATATACATCAGTTAAGTTTGAGAATAAGGTTAATGATGTTTCATATCACTATAGTTTTTTAATGATCTAGCAGTCGTTGCAGCAGAGTTTTTCCGATGCAGTCAGAACAGAATTTGCAAGGTCCATATTACTCTTTATATTTTTAAAATCAAATGTGGGCAGGCTTTCAAGCATTAGGCAGTGTTCAGACCAACTTGAGCCTTGCGTTAAAAAGTGTGGCCATCTCATTTTAGTGAGTACAGTCCGATGGTGCAGCAGGGATGCCAGTGCAGAGGGCTCCAGCAAAGAAAACTCAGTCAGTGATTAAAAAGGTTACGTGGCAAGGCAAATCAAATAAATGCAAGGGCTCATTTCCATTAGATTTCTTTGTCACACAACTATTGCTGCTGCAATAACTTTTCAAAACTGTGAAAACCTGTATTTGAGTTTTACAAATGTCTGTGCAATGTTGTGGCGTCTGATAAACCTTTAAACCAATGGGTCTGTTACTCAAACTGGATTTCTGGAATCCTATTTCATGTTTCATTAGGATCTAAAAGCAACACCTGCAAAGCCCACTGCATTGTCTTAACAAACCGGTCTCACTCCAAAGTTGTTGAATATTGCCACTTGGTCAGTGTCTCTCTACTTTACAGGATTATTGCTGTACTAGCTGTAGTAAGAGATGCACAGATTATGTTTTTCTTCGCTAATCCCAATTACTGATTTTTTAAAAGGTCTGACCTGCCGATTCAAATTTTGGCTGATTCTGTTTCTTTCTTTCTATGAACTATAATTGACAGCATACACATTTTTCTAAATTATTTATTGGAAAAATCTATTTTTATTCAGATCCCCATCCGCTCTAGTAGCCTATAAATGTTGGCTATTGTATGGTCATAAAGAAACACTGATTATTAGATAACATTTTCACTGGAAGTAGCTGAAAATAAATTGCAGTAGCCTATAAACTAGGCCATTTTAAAATATATTTTACTTAAAAATATATATATAAATATTTGAAAGAACACATTATCCTATTTCTTATCTCACTATTTTAATCCTACTTAATTCTCCAACTTATTTTTGTGTTTAATCACAAACTACAGTAAACTGCTCACCTTGCTTTTCTCGTCAGACACACATGCACACACCTACACCTGTCTCTCCCTCTCTCCCTCTGCCTGCATCTGCTCTGACTTTATTTGTCAGCAGTTTTATTTAAGAGAACTCGCGTTTGGTATTTTTTCACCTGTGATTCCGTTTTCACAGCAGCAGATGAGCTGCGTGTGGAGGAGGCTTGTTGTTAATTAACGATAGAGACCACCGTGGTATGAATGACATCACCAACAGCTGTGTTCACTGTTGCTTTACCTGCTCCCTGCTTTAAAATATCCATCATTGACTTCTAACGTGATACATAGGGCGCATCTCTAGCTGTAGAATATTACTTACAATCCAATAAGCTGCTAGGTAACGTTATAATAAATACTGGGCTCATGGGAAAATAATCTGTTATCATAACTTTTTGTCATGATTAATTTATTAATGACTCTGATGCCTGCAAAGTGAAGAGGAAAGGCAGGCAGTGGACCAAACCACTGTGAGGCAAGGGAGGGGGGCCTCATAATGTTACTGCCCTGTTTGCATTTGTATTGTTTTACTACTTACACAATTATTCTAAGTATGTCATTATATTATTTAATGGTTTTCAATGGTTCTTATTCACTACTTGAATAAGAGGTAAGTCCAACTCTTTCTTTGAAAGGATTTGGACTTGGATAAGATTCATGCCTTTCTGCCAGACTCAGACGCTTGCAGCAGATACATAATCCTTGAAGTTGAGCAAGCTAGCATTGCTTTCTCAGAAAGTCTTTTGGATTGCTCCATCAGCCAACCTTGTACTTTTCATGTCCCCAATGCTCTCAGTGGTGTTATGTGTGTCTCCAATTATGGCCATCTCCTTTGCTGGCTCGCTCTCTGCACACACTCATGTCCTCACACTCTACACACTCACTCTTCTGTCCTCGCTTTCCTTCGCTCCTCTGTAAATGGATGCTCTTAACAGTGTAAGGAGACGCCGCTCATCCCCATTGTAATGACCTCCGCTGAGACTCTGCGAGGCTGTTTGTAAATCCCTAGTTGCTTGTTGGAGTAGTTTTCTATATTAATAAAGACTCGTGACACAGTGTAGTGTGCAGATCAGCCCTAAGATCAGCCCCTTGTTATCAGTTTGCATCCCATTGCAGAGATGCTAGCATCCAGATGAGAGGGTCATCTGCTATACTCGGTCCCAAAACCATTTCAAAGACCCTTTCAAGCACTGTTGAAGTTTATAATTAACACTCTTGCAGAGAGTTATATCACATTCACATCACATATAATCCAATGTGGGCACAAGCTGCCAGTGGAGAAAAACATTTACCTCAGCCTCAAAGTGGTAATTAAAAGTATGATGTGAGAATTTTTGGAGTCTCTATATCTCCCACCTGGTGTCCCATATTGCAAAAGTGTGTCAACACAGGCAGTAAACACAGCCATTAATCAATGTATGTCAGCAGACCCAGATAATGGAAATCAAAAATGATTGGTAATAAATACACATCATTAATACAGTCAGCTCTATTTACAAAAATAGACCCAACAGTAAAGTCTTGCAATGAACAAGATTGGTCCAACATATTAGCCCACATCACAAAGTGGGGCTGCAATGGAAGACAACATCCCATCCCCACTTCAGAACTGGGATGCAGGATCAAAGAATGTCCTGAAGTAATTTCTCACTAATTATATATAAATAATTATTATCAATAACAAATAAACTCATATGTGTTGTCAGTTTTATAGGTTTAGATTAGGGATTAATCGGTGGTGGGACAGCTATATATAATGTAACACATAAATCAATGCCATTATATATTTTATAACAACATCCTACATCATGACCATCAAAAAGCTGACAACCCTTTACACACAAAAAATAATGCCTATACATCTAGTAGACATGGAGCAACATTAGCATTCATTTGGAATCGTGTTTCTGGCGACCTGACAAATTTAAGTCCAATATTTACTCTCCTGACTCCTGAGAAATACATCTGGGTCATTAGGTGCTAAATTCTCCACCTGATAGCTTTTAACATTGGCTGTCTGTAGTTTGCTATTGCAGGCCGTAAACAAAGTTAAAATTAAGTTAAAATATGCTAAAATGCTCAGTAGAGGTGAAGGGAACTGCAGGGAGCTGGGGATCTTTTCCTTTCACATTACACATAGTTATTTCATACACTGTGAAAATAGAAATATTGATTAGAAGAGCTTCAGAGCAAGAAAAGTCACAGTATTCGATTTACACATACTTCAAGAATATCCACAGCTAATACTTATCCTAAAAAACAATTTAGACAAAGAGTATTCCTACTTTTTGGTTCAATAAATGTCACTGGTCCTGTGGTTTGTATGAAACGTCTGTATTGCAGAATGCATTTG
>JAPMOB010249338.1:0-14289 GCA_029875015.1 Lepomis gibbosus
TATTTTAAGTATGATAAGGAAAAAGCTAAAATTAGACTATCGCTGTTAGAAAGAACTTTGTCTTTTTTTCTCCTCTCTTTCACACTTCAAAAAATCATTTCCCTGCTTCTCTCACTCTCTTTTTTTCTTTCTTTCTCTTCAACGTCACATGTTTCTCTCTCTCTTCTCAGTCCCTTTGGCCTTCTTGATTAATTTGACAATACAGAGAGGGAAGTGAGGAGATTCACAAGGAGACCATGGGGATGAGGACAGAAACTGCTATAAGTCGCAGCTGATTGTTGTGCAAAGAGCAAACAAATAACAGTCACAAAGAAGATCTGGATGTGCACAAATATGTTATAGAGCTTTGTCACGTGAGTTTTTGAAGAACTAAGTGCTGACACTGGTGGTTCTTGTCATTGGAGGGTAGTTGAGCTCTGCTGGCTGCCACTGTTGGCATGCAATTTACTCATGTCTGTACCCCTGCAACCATCTTTCCACCCCCTCCTCCCCAAGCTCTCGCTCTCTGCTGATAATGTGACCTTGATCACAGAACTGCTACCCTCCCCACAGGGTCAACCCCCTCTGCTTCCCATAATGAGTTGTTTTCCCACAGTGGGTGAACGGGACAGAAATGGCCTGCAGGATGGCCATAGAGAGTTAGAAAGAAACGAAAGAGAGAGAGACAGGAAGAGAAAGACAGAATGAAAAAGAAAGGGAGACGGAGAAGAGGAGGAGGGAGTGGGGAGATAGAAGAGATTCAAAGAAGGCTGGAATAGAGGGATACAAGAGGAAATTAGAGGGAGGGAGTTGAGTGCGGCAGGGGAGTAAAAAGAGAGAGTGATGTTAAGTGGTGGGTGAAAGAAGGGGAGAAGGAGGTGTGAGCCAGGCGTGTGGACAGAGCGAGAGGGAAAGAGTGCTCCGAGAGAAATGGGAGAGAGAGTGGGATAGATAGAGGACATAGAAGAAGAGCTGCTGGTAAGATGTTTCATTTATGTTGTACAGCTTGATTAAAGCTAATTTGAATTGAATTTGAACTGAATAACAACATGGAGGTTATTTAATTTCCTTTTCCTATTTGATATTTGATACATGATGTCTTTGCAGTTTTTGTGCTTTTACTGTATGTATGGGTATTTTAGTGGAGTTGATGCAATGTAAGTGAATAACTTTTTTATGGTAAATAGTAAAAGTTTTGTTTCCCAATACAAACTAAAAAATTCTTAGAAAAGAGCTGAGTGAAATCAGGTGCCTGCTGACGCTGACCTACTTCACATCTTGCCATAAGGCAAAGTGATTTCAACTTCACCCACTACTTGGTGTTAAAGGTGTCATATCTTATTCTGGCTCATCTTAGTCTGGCTCAGCTGTACATTGGTATACTGTTAATTGTGACTGGTGCATTGCTATTAGAGAACGATTGTTTAGGCAGGGAAGAGAAGTATAGTCAGAAAGCTTTTATTATGGGGGCACTATCAGACTGTTTTGCAATCTGTGATGTTTGTTTACCTCCCATTAACCTGCTTTGGGATATTTTCTTGATGTTCATGTGCCACAAACTGCTTACAAAACAATATGCCACTGTGTTATTTGGCTGTGAATGGACCTGTATGTTGTTATTGTTTGTCTTTCATGATTTTGAAAGAGTTTAAGAAATGACAAGTTTAATTCTTACAAGCATTTTTTTATCTTTTATGTAAATTCTGTATAGTATATTATATTAACTTTTAAAAGTAAAGTTGGTCAGTTATTAATACTTAATCAATCTGCAATTTTCTATAAACATGGGTAACTTTTAATTTTGAACTAGTTGCAAATTAATTGTGAGATTTTATTCGTTCATTTAAGAGTTTTGGTCACCACACATTATGGCGATTTTGACTCCTTGTTTGAGATTCATGGTGTTGAAGACAAAACTCTTGATTTTCCCAGTTTCAAAGCTTGAAGGCAAAAAGGTGATCAGGAACCTGTTCCTAGAGACAGTTTTAATTATTTTTTACTCTGCTGGGTTATTTGTAGAATAAGAGAGGGGAAGTACAATTAAACCTATTATAGTACTTGTTCTTGTAGTACTTTTTTATGTTTATCTTAGCAGTTTGCTGGCTGTTGTATATGCTCTCAGATAACATCTTTGTGTTTTATATATTTTATTGCTCATGTCTACTAGAAGGGTTTTCATTCAGAACTTTAACATCACAGTTTGGTTGCTAGAACATTTCAGTAGCACTGGTCAAACATTATAAATTCCACATCTGCTTTGCTGGCTCAGTGTATCCGTAACTAAAACATTTTACATGCATATAGTATCTGCTTTAGTTGCAAAGCTTAAAGACATTAGCGAGACTGCGATACTGGGAGAGGAAGCGTCATTCCGTATGATGTGTAAGAGCACTTCTTGGTGATATCTCAAAACAAACAGTGGAAGTAGTACTGTCAGAGGCTGACTAGCAGTTAGGATGCAACACATTACTTACATACTTTATTGTCACATACACATTGCAAAATTCATTCTCTGCATTTAACCCATCCCTCAATGGAGCAGTGGCCACCAACTCCAGATCTTGGCACTGACTCGAGGGGTGGGGACAGTGGAGCACCCGGAGGAAACCCACAGACACAGGGAGAACATGCAAGAGACAGAAAGGCCGGGATGACCAGAAGACTAGAACTTGCGACCACCGTGCTGCCCAGATAACACATAAATAGCAATTAGTCAATCAGTGGTTGAATCATTTATCGGCTGATCCTGATTAGAGCTTAGAGTTTAGAGTTTAACACTAGAGTTAGAGTTAACACTTCCACTGCTCACATGTGAACATTTAAACCAATGAAAACATTTTTAAAATAATACGTCACTTTTGCTTTATTAGGTCAAGAAACTAAATAAATAAAGAATTATGACACTGATACTTTCTTCACAGGGGTCTATGGCAGCTAAAGACGATGTTATTTCCATATGATCTTACAGGGTGCAACTATGTGGGCCGTTTTACATGGGTTGTTTATTTTTACATGACATTTATGATATTGAACCACCTTCAGGATCTAGGACAAGGTAGTCTCACCAGAAAGGCCCTCCCTTGTGAGTTAATCAGATTATTTTTCTCTTCCACAATCTGGCCATCTTGAAAATCCTCATCCTCATTCAACTCACCCTGTCAATGTGTCGAGTTTAATTATTTCACCTTTTTTGGATGTTAGGAACAGTTAGGAACATAATCAAGTGGTCCAGTAAATACGGAGTGGACCACATTCTCTTTTGTGAATTTAAAAGTGTAGTAAATGATTGTAGTCCAATACACCTTTTTGTTAAATTCAGTGAATTTTTCCTCACGGTTTGCTAGTTCTCTATTTTCTGTGTACTGTAAAAAAAATCTGGTTTTCCTACATAGCCCTGGCTCTGTAAATGGGAAACAAAAAAAACCTTGCCACAAAACATTCCAGCTACTCAGCAACAGGTGGCGTTAATGCTCATGTACAGGATTCATGGGGGGAGGGAGGCAGTGGGAGAGAGAGTTCTATACACTGGCACATTTGAATGTGCTGGATCCAGGCACTGTGAAGAAGGCAAAATGGCTGAGAAACAGCCAAAGTGGATAAGGTCTGAAGAGTATAAACAGAGATATCTATCTTTTCAGAAAGGGCAGTGAAATAAAAGCCTCAATGAGAAAATGCTTTGAGGAATGGAGGCAAGTGAAACTGAAAATTCTGTTTCTCATAATATCCATATTGTTGGTGGAGAATATTTGACCACCTAAATATATTAGAAAATCTTGATTCCAGTAAAAGTAAATAAACAGTTGACGGGATTTCAAGGGATAAGCGTGTCAGTCTTTGTCTATTTGTGCTGAATAATGGTGTTTTACTAACTTGTCATTTTTCTTGCAGAAGCTGGGCCGTGACCCCTCTGATGAAGACTGCTTTTTTGACCTCCTCAGCAAGTTCCAGAGCAGCCGCATGGATGACCAGCGCTGCCATCTTGATGAGTCACAGAATGGAGACAATGGAGAAGGAGCTGCAAACTCCGTGCCGTCCCTGAACGAGATGATAGGTTGGTTGTGAACAGTTTTGACATACCTGTTTAGTTTAGGACACCTGATAATATATTTGAACTCACTGGGTTTTCTTTCTCCTAGATCCTGCCTTTACCACTTCCCCCCAGACTGAGGAGCTGTTTGATTTGATTGCTAGCTCTCAGAGTCGTCGTCTTGATGACCAGCGGGTTAATGTTGGTAACCTTCCAGGCCTGAGGATCACTCATAACAATCTAGGACACCTTGTGGGTGAAGGAGATCATCAAGAACCCAGCGATGATTTCTTCAACATGCTTATCAAGTGCCAGGTAAAGCCACAATTCGCATGACTAGATTTTTAATTATTCGTCTTATAGACTAATAATTAAAGGAAATTGCGGTAGGGCATAGAAGAAGTTGGCAAGATAATTCTGTTTAATTAATTGTTTCATCTTCTGACTGTAGTCCTCTAGGATTGATGATCAGCGGTGCTCCCCACCAGAAGCAGGCCCTCACGCCCCCACAGTGCCTGATGAGGACTTCTTCAGTTTAATCCAGAGGGTGCAGGCCAAGCGTATGGATGAGCAGCGCGTCGAGCTGCCCGAAGACGACCAGGACAGCCCTCTGTCCCCCGATCCAGAGCCACCAGGTGGTTTTTCCAGCTAGGACTTGGTGAATAACGCTGTACAACTCCATGTCACAGAAAATAAAATCAAAAGATATGACTGAAGGATGAGCCAACATTTTAAAGGCAGCACTGAAGGGTGAACTAACAAGATTTTTAATAACAAGACAAATTCCATGTGCAATAGGTGGTGGTGCCCTGTCAAATGTTGCTCGATGTATTATGCTCTAAATGTGTGTAAATATAACAAGCAGAGTTTTTGTGGGGAAGAAGACAGTAAGTTTGGGGAAACATAATAACATGAAATATGTACTCATCTAATGCCTTAATCAGCATTTTTTTTTTCAGACTTAAGATTGTATCCCCTGATGTGAGATGCGTTTTGTAGAAGCACATGATGGGCATACAGTGTAATGTGGACGATTAATGTGGACACCTAAAAAGCATGAGTCGTGGAAATGATTTAATGATAGAAACAGAGTTGATAAAAAGATCAGAGAAATGACAGATCTGAACCAGTTGAATTTCCGCCAAAATACATCAGTTCAATTGCGCTCTGATCAATGCTGCTTTTATCATTACATTTTTGTTTTTCCCACAGCTCATAGAAACTGGTTTTATTTGTGCAGTATTAGGGATGGCCATCCAGTGTTAAACTAAAGTCCATCCACTAATTGATAACCACACAATTGTTTTTCTGACATGGACAAATATGATTTTTTTAAATTAACAGACTGAGTGAAATATGATTTTCTACATATGTTATTTATGTACATTTATAAAAAAAAAAATCACACATTATGCAGTAACCAAGGTTACTGAGCAAATTATAAGAAAATGCTGCTTATTTTAAAGATTCAAAATTAGATCTGTGTGATAATTCAAACTCCAATTAATGTTTCTGCTTAGCTTTTAAAGTAATGCTATCTGCTGCTCATAATGGTCTCAACATCTGTTATGAGATGACTGCTTATTGCCATTATTATTATTTTTTATTATATAACATAGAAATAGAAGCAGATGGAAAGAATGGAGGTGTCATATTTGAAGAATCTAATACCATGACCGCACCAATTCTATGTTGTTCTGCTGGTGTGCTTCCTCCCTGTGGTCAAAACCTTGTATCACACATCTTATTATTGGAAGTCCAGAGTGCAGTCTATTGGGGATAAAATGAATTCCCTAGTCTTGATATTTGTTGGACAACATTGTGATGATTACAATACACTAAAAGTATGACAATCGACTTTCCTCTGGTGTCAGAAACTGCCAGAAGTTCTGCCAACTTGCACCATACATGTGGAGAGTTTTGCAAATGATTTTGTCAAGAATCATTTAATTCAGTGTATTTTTAAAATGAGGTAGAGCTCAGTGTACGTTGCTGTCCATTTGTTTCTATGGAAGTTCCAAATTCAGCAAGAGAGGTCCAAACAGCAGAAAGAGCATTTTAATTGGCTAAGAGTTTGAAACATTTTACTACACAAAGCATCTGTATAAAGGTACTGTTCAATAGGTATTTGACCTCAACTATGGGCTTGCTTTTTATTCAGAAGTAGTGCATACCTCATTTTTGTACCTCAAAACCTATGAACCTTAGATGTACTTTGAACCATGATGGATCGTGTACCAAGTTCATAGTGGTTCTGTTTAATTCATCTATCTTTGATAAACAACACATTGGGAGCTAAAGCTATTAATAATTTCATTTTCTGTTTTTTTGTGAATTAACATTTTTAGAAAGTACCTGACACGCTTCTATTTGTCTCTGCCATAATTTGTACATATAAATATATTTTGTATTTATGTTCCATTTGAGGACATGAATATGTCCCCTTGTGCTTTTAATAAAATGTTTCAGGTGTTTCTTTTGTGTGGCTCTATTTTTATTTAGTTTTGGCTAAATAATGAATAGTATAGCTTTGTAAAGTTTGCATACACAAGTTCCTCTTTTTAAGCTTAGGGAAATGATACATGTGACACTGACTTTCTATAGCACAGAAATATTCACACATTCAGTAAATTAGTTCTAGACCTACTGAGAACAACACAGTTAATGGATTGGATTTCCCAAGCTCTAATCCTTGTGGACTCACATAACCAAGATTCAGTAGGAATGTAAATAATATATTAAAACACAAAGATACTTATTTGGCTTCTGTTTGTCACTTTACAAGAACATATCTCAGTTATAACAATAATAATTGCTTGTTCAATTCATTTTAGGTTTGTCATTAATGACTAACCTAATATTGCCTAATATTATGATTATCACACCTCCACTCATGACATAATATTTCCAGTTTCTTATATTCTTCAGTTTAATATAAAGCTGCAGTGACATAGTCATGCACAGCCTGTCGCACATTCTGCCACAGCCCCCCTACCTCTCTCTCTCTGCCTCTAATTTCACCCCTGCCCATCATCCTTTCTCCCTCCCTTACGCTCCTTGTCTGTTCTTCCTCCCTCTTACCCAGAATGCAATGCGGACTGAGCAGGCTCAGCTGAGCTATAAAAAGGCATAGTATGGGGGAGGGAGGGCTGCCGTGCAGCAGTAACTGTGCAGACACTCACATTCAGGGAACCAGGGACGGCAGCCCCTTCCACTGGGATCTAGAGCCACAGCGCGAAAGAGAGGTCAGTACAGAGGACAAAGGCTCCATAGAGGAAGAGCAAGCATGAAAGGACAGGGACTGGGTCTAACTTTGTGAGGGGAACTGACAAATAGAGAGATGTCAAAGAGAATGAGAGTGGGCAGGGCTGTTTGATGGAATGGAGAGTGTAATGGTAAACTGTCATCTGGTTTCTCGAGACACTTTGGTCTGTCAAACTGTGTAAAATGGTTGACACTGTCAGGCATTTCTGAATAGTGTCAAAGGCATGCAACATTCGGTTTCAGTGATGGCACTCTATGAATGTCATAATTGTTTTGCTAAAAAAAAATGCATCGCCATCATTGATTGTTATTTTTTCCTCCAGACGTTTGCTCTGACATATCATTGCAGAGGGTTTGCCTTCACTCTGTAACATGTCAGCATTGTCCTCCAGCCTACATCAATTAAAGGGCATTTTCATACAAGCTGCTCTAGCCGTTAAATTCCACTGCCATGCATCTCTCCCCATACTGGTCATTAACAGCTGATTAGGGGTGAGTACTATTGATTCTTGTGAGTAGCTGGTGCACATTATAGTGAACCAACGCTCACAGTTTGGAACACAAACATGTTCCAACAACAGCCACAGCTAACATGGAAATTATCTTGCTCCATCCTTTTACAAACATCATTGAATATCTCCCACTGCCCTGACGTCAAAGGGTCCCCTGTTCTCCCTTAAAGGGACAGAATGCTTCTTTAATTTGCAGAGTGCCTTAGTAACCAGCAGCACACACAGAGAATGCACTAATAGATCATGTGCTCCGGACTTTGCTTTCCTTTTCAACTCCTGTTGCTTCTAATGGCAGCCTGTGAAGACTTCATCCTCATGTGCTTTTTGAGAATGGTTGACACGCTATCCCTGAACAGCTGCAGACTGACTGAATCTTTTTTTAGCAAGACTGAATGTTAAAAAACAGTAATAAGACATGAGGGCAGGCCAAGCGAGTCAAGTATCTATATTTCAATTCAAGGATAGAATTACAAAACTTTAACGTGAGTCTGTATATCAGGTTCTCTAAAGTATTCTGCATATTCTGCATTAACAGTGCATTTAGTTGCATGGTATTCCATTATTTATGTAGTTGAAGCAGCATTTTAAGCAAAACAATCTGGCTCCAAATCCTTGTCCTTTTCACATTCAAAGGGCTTTGCCCACATATGATAAAGTCCAGTTCAAATATCTTGCCACATCTGATACAGCCTCTGTTGGGAAATGTATTAGCTCAATCACACTGCAGCAAAGCCATGTAAAGGCTCACTGCATAGCAGGTTTTCATTCCTTAATTCTATACAGTTTTGAGTGCAATTCCCACACTGAGAGCCATGTGAGATAGTTTGCGCCATATTAGAACCAGAACATGTCTGAAATTTCAAAGAAGCAGGGGACCCAGATGACCATAATAGGTCAGAGAGGGATTCCCAAACAGGCTCTGTGCTGACTCAGATGCCAGCCTCCAAGTGACATTTACACAGACCACAGGGCGAATGGCCATTGACATCAAATTAGACACCTGAGGAGCAGCCATACCAGTGCTGAGGAGTGCCGCTTGTGAGAATCAGTGAACAAGCTGATAGCATTTTGCAGCTTTGGTGTATACTTTGCTGAATTATATCTTTATGATGGACCAGGAAACACGTGTTGGGTCTAGAAATGTAAAAATCATTTGGATCACGTAGAAAATAGTTTAATTATATAGTTTTTTCCCCTCTCTGCTGTGTACTTGGCAGTGTAGTTAAAGTGAAACAGCTCAGAACACCTTTCTAATACTCCACATTCCTTAGAGCTTATTTATCAATCTGGCACTATACTGACAGACCTGTTTGAATAGCAGGCATGTACCAGCCACATTGTCAGCAAACAGACACATTGTCACAAGGTCAAATTTAAGTCTTCTATTTGTATCTCCTTTAAAGTGGGGCTAAGAAAATATGTAGGGTATAGGATTACCCTTCAAGACTAAAAAAATAAAAATCCTCACAGAGAGACGCATTTATTCTTTGTTGTTTTTTTATTGTCTGTGCAAATTAAAATTCAGTGAATATACTCAAAATATTCATTACTGCAACTATAAAGATACTGTGTACAGCGTGCTATTTTCTCCCTGCTGCCAACACACTTAAGTCCAAGTTTGGACCTCACCACGTAACCTAAGGAATCAGCCCTTTGCCCTTTGTCACAAATCTGGTTTCACAAAACTCAGACCAGGAACTTCTCGGGTTACTTGATGACTGTAGTGTGCTCCTGTGTACGATGTAAGTGACTGGGTGACAAGCAGTGTATGTCACTATAACATAGTAGCTGATAAAGTATCATCCATTTCCTGCCCACAGAGATGACATGGTGGCATAAGGTGCCATTCTGAATCCAAATTCATTCGTAACAGGAGCTGTATCGAAGATATCAAATTTAAAGCTTATTTAAAGTGAGTTCTTTCAAACACACCCATTTTCAACTGTAGGCACATTTCACAGCAAGTAACAACCCGAAGGTATCTGGTTTACACATGCCAGGATACTGGTCACTCCCTCGATCTTCTCTCTTCTGTCACTGTAGAAGTGTAAAGAGGAAACTGTGCGGTTGTTGTTCTCTTTAGATATACTCTATACTCATAATACAGAACTAATAGACATTTCCTGTCTCAGTGAACTGCTGAGGGACTAAATGTTGTTGTATTCAGAACTGGCAGCATTAAATAACCCTGCTTGTTATAATCAGAAGCTTCTACTGTCTGCTCTACTGTAACAGAGTTAATTGCTGTTGATGGTGCAACCAAACACCATTAAATGTAACACTAGCATTTTGTGAGAAAACATTCTGTGAAAGCTATTTAGCATTATCATGATTTATGCAAGTGTAGCTAAATAATAAAAACATTAAAAACGTATTGCTCAGTATTTACATTATTATAAAAAAGTTTCAATTACTCAACATTGAATTAAGATTGAGAGGTGCATAACACAGACGATAGCATGACCAGCAGTGCTAATTCTTTTACAGTTTTTCAGTACAGCTAATTCTACAGATGCTTTTATATGTTTGTGAGGTGGAGGTAAGTTAGAAAGTCTGGAATTGATGGGTATCCAGTCTACAAAGAGCAGGCTACTGCCAAAGAAGTTAGTTTTTTTCTTTTTTAAAATTTTTTATTTATTTAGAAAAACAGGGACAACGTACAATAAACATTAACCTCAAGAGGAGAGATGCATTGTACCAGGTTTTAGCTCAAGAGCTAATTTCCACCTGTAGTCCCTGGGCAGGCTGATGTTATAATAAAATACATAATACATCATACATACATGAATAATGAAATTTACATTGATCTTGGTAACAGCAGATAATGTTACATTACAGTGTTACCTTATAGTGGTACCATACCATACATACCATTCAGTATTTCAAAGTATTTACTATAGAAATATAGAGTGTTTAAAATACAGCTATATAGATTATCTGAATAGATAAACAGTTATGTATCATCACAAAATGCTTTTGGAGAAATCATTGTATTTGTAAATGTAATTGTATAAACTTAAAAAAGCAAAAAATACTATACAATACCATTCACTAAAATACAATAGGAAGCAATTTATTTGGAGATTCCAAAGTTAATATTTGATGAATTATCAAGTGTTTAACAACTGTCTTTTGTGACTGTGTTACATCAACCTGCTTTGAAATTAACCTTGTAATGTAAAACTTATTATCTACTATGTTAGTTTACCATGCAACAAAGGACTCCCTAAATACTGTGTAACCTACTCAAATTCTATTAGACTTTTTGACTTTGTCAAAATATCTGCTGTACTGAACTAACTTGCTTTTCTGTTTCCTTTTCTGTCTTTTAGTTAAAGGAAAACCCTCATCTAACGCAACACAATGGCAGGTAAATAACATTTCACATGAGATTGATTTAGAATGATTATCAGGATGTAGATAATGTTAATGTTAATCTGTGTTTTCAATATCAATCCTATGGAGTTAAACTACGGCAGAGGCAGAGTTGTGTTTTCTTAGAGTCTACTGCCCTCTTTTGGTGAGTGTTGAGAATACAATAGAGGTCATCTATTTCACATTTGAATATAATGGAATCTGAATTCAGATTCCATTTCTATTGAAAAATAGATTGTTACGATATTAAATTTAATTAATAACACAACATTGTATAATTATAGAGTCATCATATCGTATCATTTCACACATTACTCTACAACATAGTTAACAAAAAGTCCAAATCTTGTTTTTTCTTTTCACTTTCCCGTCATTTGTTAGATTTACAACTGAAACTTTCCTGGTAGTTTCCTGTAAACAGTTACACCTGGCTTCATAACATAATTAGGTGACAACCGTTGTCATGGCAACACTGTTTGAGTAATAGCACAAACCTGTACCTCAGTAAGCACAGCTCAGCAAGCCTAGTAGACCAGGCGGCACTGTGCCCTGCAACGAAAAAATGGGAAATATGTGTACTTCTGATTCTACTACAACGCTTTGTCGAGATGGTTTGTTGATACTCCTTTACTAGTGACCACAACTGCTTTTTTTTGTTTGTTTGTCTTTTTTTGTCACATCACACATATGAACTCATAACCTTGTTTGTACATGATCATTACAGACAAAATTAAAGACGCCAAGATCATCTTTGTTGTGGGTGAGTAAGTTACACCTGGCTCATTTTGCACCACACAGCACATTTTCACCGCTGACAGCTGGTCGCCCATGTCTTTCTTCTTTAAGGTGGTCCTGGTTCTGGAAAGGGCACCCAGTGTGAGAAGATAGTTGCAAAGTATGGCTACACTCACCTGTCATCTGGGGATCTGCTCCGTGCTGAGGTGTCTTCTGGCTCTGAAAGGGGCAAGCAGCTCCAGGCCATCATGCAGAAGGGAGAGCTTGTGCCGCTGGTAAGAGAGTATAATTTGATTTATTGTTTGTTTGGTTATGTTTTTTGTCTTTTGCACTTTGTACTATTAAGGAATGATAGCTGTCTTTGTATACTTATACAATAGCAAACAAAATGTGTGCACATAAAAAAGCATAGTAGTTCTTACTATGTGCTACTTTCCACTTTGTTAGTTACACCTACACTGTTAGCTTAAACTAATGTCATCTAATACAGTCATGCAATAAATCCTACCTTCATGATGGTTATAATGCTTGTGGTGTTGTTGAGCTGTATTGTATTATATAAAAAGGCGTTTTGTTATTTAGCCAACCTTCACTGACATTATTGGGGAGTATAATAAGCTGGCACCTGAGTGTATTTTCTACCAGGAGTGCCAAATCATCATGAAGGTTGAGCATAATATCTCGGGTCTGCTTTCAGGACACAGTCTTAGACATGATTAAGGACGCCATGATTGCCAAGGCTGATGTCTCCAAGGGCTTCCTTATTGATGGCTACCCCCGTGAGGTGAAGCAGGGCGAGGAGTTTGAGAAGAAGGTAGGAGAGGGTGCAGGCTGTTAGTTTATAATTCATCTCCTTGCAACAATGGAGAAAAACCTCAAACAGGCAAAATGTCTTTGATCCCAGATCGGCAAGCCCTGCCTGCTGCTTTACGTTGATGCAAAAGCCGAGACCATGGTCAAGAGGCTTTTGAAGCGTGGTGAGACCAGCGGCCGGTCTGATGATAATGAAGAGACCATCAAGAAGCGCCTGGACTTGTATTACAAAGCAACTGAGCCAGTCATCGCCTTTTATGAGAGCCGTGGCATTGTCAGGAAGGTGCGTATAACTGCTATGATTATATAAAAAAAGTGAATTGTGTAAAACCTAACCTATATTCTTACACATGGTGATCTTGCTTTACCTAGGTTGACTCTGAGCTGCCAGTGGATGAGGTCTTCAGCCAAGTCTCCAAGGCTATTGACACCCTGTAGTAAAACTGGATGAGTTGTGTCTGGTTGTTGTTGTTTTATTTTTTAAAATATTTTCTCAGTATCAATTTCATAAGGATAAAACATGAACAACAGCAGAAATAATACCCTTCCCACTCATCTTGGTTTAAAAAAAACTGAAGGTCATTAAGAGTCAAAGATGCCTTAACTCTACTCCTACTCTAGCAATAGGAATCTACAGTTTTAAACTCACACAACAGTGGGTCTGCTTAAAGCAGCATCTGGAAATACATTTGTCTTATTATACAAGTCTTGCTTCCATTCTGTGCTGAACATGTATGTGGATGTATTCAAGTGACATGTCAAAAGGTACTGTACACAGGAGGTGTCAAACATCTCCTAACCTTTAAGGCGTCACGCTCACTCTGGGGCAAACCTGCACTTTACACAATCTTTTTTTCCCCCTTTTTAATCCTGCCACATAGAGTCCAGAGTTCATGGGGAAATGATAGACTCCTTTATGATTGTGACATTGAACAATGGCAGAGACCACCCACTGTGCACAAACTGGTGAAACTCTGCATACATGTACATTGACAGAACTTTTTAATTACAGTTTTTAAACCATCATGGAGATACATCTACAACTATATTAAAGCACAGAAACAATCTAGTTTTTTCATTATATAGACATTGTAAAATTATTGTCTATAAAGTGTAATATGTATAAAAAAAAGAAAATTAAAGTATGAGAAAAAAACATATTTTTGATATTAGTTTATTAAACTGTGACTGTGTTTAAATATTTAGAAGATACACTTTCCAGTGACATACAAACTCTATTACCACTATTCAGTACACAGACCGACATTGTGAGTTATCATGGACAACCACATACACACACATAAACAAGTAAGTTCGACAGCGCTAAAGGTTGAAAAAAGGAAACGCTTTTCAATTCAGACAACATGGTCAAGGTACTAGAGAATGTAGACACAACAGGATACAGGACATGCTGCTGCAGCCATAGTTCATCATTGTTATTATAACTTTTCCTTTGAGACTGTGATGGCCAACAGGTCTTCCTTTACCTCTCACCTTCGTCTCTCACACACACAGACACACACACACACACACACACACACACACACACACACACACACACACACACACACACACACACACACA
>JAPMOB010249342.1:0-32419 GCA_029875015.1 Lepomis gibbosus
TTAACAACAAATCAGTCCTAGGTATAATAAATGAAAAATATCACTTTTATCATATAGATGAGTGCAACAGGACTGGCTGTCAAAATTAATATTATATCTCAGTATTCATTACAGTGATAAAATTTAGTATATTGTTAAGAGGTCAAAGTAAAATGGGAATACAGAATGGGAAAAACACTTGAGGAACCTTCTGATCTTGCAGCTCTATCGTCTTGTAGCTAGTTTTGACAGAAACAGAATGGACGCAGTTGCATGAAAATATTTCAGGTTATTACTTTAAACAGTCATCTCTTTCCCTTAAGGAGCTGAATGTGTGTCTCCACTGGGCGGCGTATGCAGGGAGTGTGGACATAGCGGAGCTGGTGTTGAACTCCGGCTGCTCCCTCGCCTCAGTGAACATACACGGAGACACGCCGCTCCACATCGCCGCCAGAGAGGGCTACTTGGAATGTGTCACGTGAGTTGATGCCAGTCACGAGCTGTAGTCTATTTTAATGTGCGAGTCACATGTATTCCTTTGCTTTAACTTGAAGCCCCAGCACACATCCATCAATGTTTGGCGTAATACCTTTTCCACCAACACAGTAAGGGAACACGTGGGATTTGGTAGTTTTAATTATTCTTGAGAAAAGAGACTTCAGTTAAATCTGAAGATGCACATGGTATACAGTACATATTTTTAGATTTAGAGTGAGTTAGACATCCCAAGGACATCATTATCTCTGAATCATTGAAAAAATACCCTCCTTTATACCTCCAGAATTAGCTTCTCTTTAGTATTGAAATAATCCAGTGATAGTATTCCGTACATTGATGTGTACATTGCAAACAGGAACTTGTAATGGCTAATTCGGCATACTTTAAATGGTGTCATTTTTTAAAATGTAAAGAAATACAGGCTCAAGTTGAAGCCTACGGTGTGAGTCACTGAATCCATGTTTCGATTTTGTGACATACAGTGTAAGACTTTGTAAACCATTTGTCATAAGTAAACAGTGTGTGATGGGTACAATTGTGTAGATTTTTCTTTTTTTTCTGCAGGTTGTTCCTGTCCAGGGGTGCAGACATTGACATTATGAACAGAGAAGGAGACACACCTCTCAGTCTCGCGCGAGCCGACACGCCAGTGTGGGTGGCTCTCCAGATCAACAGGAAGCTGAGAAGAGGAATAACCAACCGCATGCTTCGGACTGAAAGAATCATCTGCAGGTAGCTGTTTTAATGGAGCTTTGTCTTCAGATGATAAACTTGGTAATCAGATATTTCTTCCTCTTGTTTCCTGTTTGTTTTACAACTTTCTGATGTAACTCCTTGTTTGTTTTTCCAGTGATGTTGCGCAGGGTTACGAGAATGTACCAATTCCCTGTGTGAACGCAGTGGATGACGAGGGCTGTCCGTCAGACTACAAATATGTTTCAGAAAACTGTGAAACATCAGCAATGAACATAGACCGTAATATTACACATTTACAGGTAAAATTTTAATCAGGCTCTTGTTTTAACTTTTGTTACAACACACAGTTATGTTACACACAGTTATGTTATCTGCAATGAAAACTGAATCTCATGCCTTTGTTTAATTATCTATTATTCAGCACTGCAGCTGCACCGATGACTGCTCATCTAGTAACTGCCTCTGTGGACAGCTCAGTATCCGCTGCTGGTATGACAAGGTACATTTTTTACAGCCACATCATCAAAGTAATCTACTCAGAAAATCTGTTGTGAAAAAAATAATTCAGCAGAAACTAACTTTGACTAAAAGGCCAAAGACTAATCTGCAATTATTAGCAGTAATTTTAATGAGGTTTGTTTTGAAAGTCAGTGAGATCCAAGAGGTCAGTAACTAGGATTCATTAGTTACAGGAGAAACTGAAGGAGTGAAACTAATCTTAATTTATAATTTTTCCAGGACCAGCGGCTGCTCCAGGAGTTCAACAAAATCGAGCCTCCGCTCATATTTGAATGCAACATGGCGTGCTCCTGTTATCGAACATGCAAGAACAGGGTGGTGCAGGCAGGCATCAAGTAAGAACTTTAAAGTATAACTCCTTCATTTTTTAAAACAAATTATTGCAGCAACTGATTTCACAGATTACAAACCTATCAATTAAACTACCTTTGTGAAGTTACTGGCTGAAAGGAATCTCTCTGAAGGCCGCATTTGTAAAACACTAATGATAAATCAGACTGAAGATGGATAAATCACAGATGATTAACGCACTACAGAGAGAGTCATTAATATCTTGCCAGACATCAATCTTTCAGCTAAACATCTAGTAGCTGCTTACTTTTATAATTGTTCAGTCTTCTTGGTCACTACAATCTGAACCGTCCATAATTTCCTCCTTTTCTGCCTCAGAGTTCGCCTTCAGCTCTACAGGACAGAGAAGATGGGCTGGGGAGTTCGAGCCCTGCAGGATATTCCCCAGGGAAGCTTCATCTGCGAGTAAGAGAAGCCTGTCTTCCAGACACACAACAGGTGGCTTTTATATGAAGTCAATGGTTAGAAATTTAACTTCTTCCCCATATCTGCACAGATATGTCGGGGAGCTGATCTCTGACGCTGAGGCAGATGTTAGAGAAGATGACTCCTACCTGTTTGACCTGGACAACAAGGTGAACCTCTTTTTAAAACAAACAAAAAAATGTTTTTCAGTTTCTGCTATAAAGGCAAAAAACTGATGACTGTGAGGGAAAACACGGGGAAGAGCATATGGCATACTTCCAGTAAACATAAATTCATGTTCAATTCAATTCATTCAATTCATAAATACATTCCCAATGGCTGAGCTAGAGAACAACCTTCCAATGTTTTACCTTACAGACCTTCGGATAACATTTTCTATGAAAAGTGCAATGATAACCGTCAATCAGGTCACATTATACTTACCCCTAGTCTTAACCAGTCAACTTTTTCTCTTGTTTCTTGACATTTCATTTATAACTTTTAAAATGTATAAATTACCTACTTCTGAGACAAACAAGCAAGACCATCCAAAAAAATGTCAGTTTACATTATGTGCCATTTATTGGAAACCTGCTGCATCAGCAGCTAGGGTGCGCACCCCAGCAGTGCCCAGGAGGTGATGTCTCTGGTTGCCAAATCCCTACAGACTAAGCTACTCCCACTTTAGCGTAAATCAAAGTATCTTGTTCTGGTGATGGCACTAAAGGAAAAGTCGATGGCACAAAAAGTTAAGGAAACCAAAATTGTTAGTTATCTCGAGGGGGACAATAATATCTCTACTAAACCTTATGGAAATCCATTCAATTGTTTTTTGGACATTTCAGCCATGGCTGAAAACTACTTCAAATCACACATTATGAATGAAACAAAAAATATATGAGTTTGTTTTACACATGAAAAGGTAGACAAAAAATGTGTGACAGTTCAGTTTTGGTTTATTACGCACATTCTGTCTGCATGGCGATGAGTTCCTAACACGATGCATGTTTTTCCTATAAAGGACGGAGAGGTGTACTGTATCGATGCCCGTTACTACGGCAACATTAGCCGCTTTATCAACCACCTGTGTGACCCAAACCTCATCCCAGTACGTGTGTTCATGCTGCACCAGGACCTGAGATTCCCACGTATTGCCTTCTTCAGCTCCAGAGACATCCTCAGCGGACAAGAGCTGGGGTGAGAAGTTGAGACTTTACATTACATTTATTCATTTCGCTGATGCTTTTATCCAAAGCGAGTTACAATTGATATTTATGTCAGGGGTTGCACGCCTCTGGAGCAACTAGGGGCTAAGTGTCTTGCTCAGGGACACAATGGTGGATGGGTTACAGTGGGGGATTAAACCCGGGTCTCTCACACCAAATGCACAGTCTTATCCACTGCGCCATCGCCACCCACTTTCTTTGCCTCCTGTACACCCCCCAGTTTCTTTTGCTTCTTCCTCAATTCCAGATGCACCCTCTTACATTTATGTTTCTATTTTAAGATCCATGATCCTCATATCTAGTAAAAGAGTGTTTTCTTAATTCTCAATGAGCCTGTAAGGTTTCTATTTGTTAGAAACACATCTTCCTTAAAGCCCCATCCAGCTGTAGCTTTGATTAAGAACTAAACGAATAGTTTGAACTTCACTGGTCTTGTCTGTTTCTTTAGGTTCGACTATGGTGACCGCTTTTGGGACATTAAGAGCAAATATTTCACCTGTCAATGTGGATCAGAGAAATGCAAGCACTCGGCCGAGGCCATCGCCTTGGAGCAGAGCAGACTGGCTCGACTGGAGGCTTGCCCCGAATCGGGAGCTGACTGTGGGATGACCATGCTGGGAAACTCTTAAAACACTTTTGGATTAACCTAATCCATTTTACATGTGCACACGGGCAGTGGAGACACTCTTTGAGGGTTTTATCAAGTTTAAAATTCTGCTTTCGATGCATGGTGCTGTTTTCTACTTGAAATGTCCTTTTTTTCCTCTCCCAAAACTTGCCACCTTTCAAACTGATCCTTTCCCTTCTGGTAGAAGACCCTTTTTTTAACTGAGTGGATATGTTTGAAGAAAACCGGAGGATTTGGGATTCTGTACATATGGTATGGTTACTGTATATAACTGCTTTTGCCATGACACATGAAATTTCAGCATCATAAGTCTGCTGTCATGTAACTATCATACATCACATGTATTTTCTGTTGTGCCAACAAACGCAATGTATTTTCACACAGTACAGTAACCGTTAGCCCATACTGGACTCATTAAGGACCTGGGGGATGCCGTTGTTGTTTCTGAATGATTGTGTTAGCTTTATTTTCTTTTATTTTTATACATATTGTCTTGTTTATCACGTCTAGTTTAATAAATTAGCTCATGAGTTGATCTTTGGGCTCTTGCATTAAGTGTGTCGTTCTAAGGTTATTAAATCTGCTCACTGGCTTTAAAACATGATGTGCTAAACATATCATGTTTAGCAGGGATATAAAGTTACCTTATCCCATGTAATTGTGGGTTTGTATATTTATTTAGATTGTTGTTTTCAGTGATGTGACTTGTGGGTTCAAGGCAGCTCTCATGAAGACTGTTGCCAGCAGGGGGCATTTACAGGCCACAGAGCAACAGAGATGTGGCTGATGTTGCAGTGGGGAGAATAAGAGATGAAATGAAAGAAAGATGTCCAACTCTGCCAGTAATTATCTGTCCATTGTTTGAATCAATGGTGTAGGCAGGGAAAATTCAATTTTATTTATAAAGTGCCAAGAAAAAGTTGTAAATGTTAACCCAAGAAGATTAACATTGCAACAACTCATTTCTTGTCAAAGGAGGAGCTATTTTCTGGAAGTAAGTAGTAGCCAAATCATAACACTTGTGTGTATTAGTTAACTAGCAATATACATGCAAGAGCAAGCTAAAATGAAATAATAGTATTAAAACTAGAGTTTTTGAGGCCTCAAGAAAATACAGGTGGTGTCACCTTAAAGCCCTAATTTTTTCACTTTATATTTTGCTTTAATGCATTTAATCAAATTACCACAAACTCTTCACAGTGAGTGTGGAGTTTTTGGGCCCCCAGAGGGTACTGGGCAGAGGCAGAAAGAAGTATTCAGTAGTACGGTGTAAGAATATTGAGCATTTAAATAGATATATCTTAACTGAATGATCTACCTGAAGAGGTGAAAGTACCTAATATTTTACAAGAATAAAAAGAAAAACAGTATTGGTATTAAAATGTACTTAAAGCACCAAATGTAAAGTACTTACACAAAGTGGTCCAATTCAGAATCATATATTCTATTAATGGATTATAATTATTGATGCATTAATGTGACATTATTCTGCAGCTGGTAAAAGTGGGGCTTATGCTGCTGGGTAGCTTAACCTATAATATTTTATATTTTAGTTGATTTATATAAGTAACTTGTACTAAAATTAATAAATGTTGTAGAGTTAAAAAGTATCATTTTTATAGTACATTACTTGAGTAAATGTACTTAAATTCCACCACTGGTCTTGCGCAGTTGACTGCTGTGTTAACTTTATCAAGACAAAAAGGAGGTGAGACGCAACAGGTTGGCATGCCAAAGATATGTTTGTGTGTAAGTCAGCCAGGAAGGGGGAGGGGCCGTAACACCAGTAATATCACTGAGATCAAAATCTCTTGCAAGAGAGACCTGAGTAGGCTACTGCACAAGGAATGAAAAACAAACCGGTATAACAAAAGACAGTGGCAGACATTAGTAAACAGATTTGTTCATGAAAGTTTATATATTATCATTTGATCGTATGGAGATGGTGATAGAGAGCTGATGATACACGGGACAACTTTTTGAGCAATGTTGCTGGGCAATCTTGATAGTGGCAAGTCCGAGTATGTTTTAAACGTCTGGCGGCGGTGCAGGGCGGGTAGCGGATTGGTGGGGGAAGGGGATTACGGTAGTAGGCTAATCTTTACACATCACCATTGATGCCGACGTTGCCCTGCACAATTGCTATATAATTTGCTCTGTGTATCATCAACTTAACACGTTCGTCTAAAATCTTCCATCGGTGTGAAGGCTATATCATTTTACTATTTTCATACTCACCAAATTTCATCTGCGTTTGATATATGTTCCCTTTAATTTGTCCCTCGTCTATATAACATTAACGTCACCCTAGTTTGGGAGGTCAAAGTAGACAAGATGGGTCCAGATGCACTGTTCATATAATCACACCGGGAGTGTTTCATCTCTCCAATAAACGATCTTTGATTGAATACGCAGGTGTGCATCCCTCAGCAGGTGCGCTCGTGTCGTCACTGCCTAGTTACAAACTGGCAGGAAGGAAAAAGATTTCCTAACTTGGCTACTATGTTCGCTCAGACACCGTTTTAAGCTGAACACATTTTAGCTGTTTATTTGGAAAGTTTTAAGATTACTTTAAACAAAGGAAGTTTTGGTTTTAGCGGAAAGGTGGAGGGTGAGGCGGAAAATGGGTAAAAAAGATAAGACAAACCCGGACTCCGAGTATGGTGAGTTGACATCCCCTGTTAAAACCTCAGAGGGTTCACTGTTAAAATAGAAATGTCTAGTTAGATTTACCTTATAACTAAGGCTGGCAAATCCTATAACGTCATATTTAATTGTCGTCGAGTTCTAACCAAATTTGGGGTTGCAATATGAGTCGCTTATATTGATTTATTTTCATGCTTAACGTATTCGTTTTTTCGTGAACAGGTAAACGTTTTTGGTTTAAATGCTCATAATTAATTTCCAACCTAATGCCATAATCTGTGATAAGGGGTCAAAAGTACATTCCTTCATTTTAATGGGTCAGAAATGTCAGAAACCTTTGCTTTAAATGTTCTTGAATTGAAATGTTGCTTCTATGTGGTTAAAATAACTATATGCTAAATAAAGACTCGGTGGTGGCACCCAGTCATACAGATTATCTTGTAAAGACTTGTGCTACCTGTTGTTTAGAGTCACAATGTCTTTGTTGGTAATAAACATTGATTTGTTGCTTAGGGATGTCACTATAAGATTTAATTGGCTGTAGTTAATGATATTTTAATTGTAACTTAATCGGTTAATTATTTTCTTGATTTAATCAATTTATTATTTTGTCTATAAAATGTCAGAATGTCAGTGAATACTGTCCAATAATAGTGAATAGTGTCCATCAGTTTCCCAGAGTTGTATGTGATGTCTGGTCGTCTTGTTTTACCTGTACAACAGACCAAAATATATTCTCCTGATAAGAGTTTCTGTCATCATCTAATCTATTTATTGTTTCTGATTTAGTCGATTTATGGTATGACCACTTTCTCTAATAAATGTTTGGTCTATAAAATGTAAATTTTGTCTGACCACCAGTCTAAAAGGAGGCCAGATATTTCATTTACAATCACATAACACCGGGACTCCTTCCTTGTTTCAGCTTCAACTTTACTCAGATGATAATTTGATTAGCACAATAGTTACAGATGAATTTTCTGTCGATCATCAGCCAGTTTCAGCTCTAACATCGCTCACAAAGCCCCAGCAGAGTCTATGAATGACTGGTGTGTTGCTGACAGTATCATGTTGAACTAATCAAAAGATACAAGAGACACTATGCTGATTGTCGATGCTGAAACATTTCAGACCTGTATGTGATCTTTTTGATTTTCTGTTGTGTGTACAGCTGATCTGTTTCCTGCATCCCTGTTTGCTCATTGTGGTATTTGACGTTACGAGTCATGAGTCTATTGACAGTCTGGGAGGTTTAGCAAAGCCACAGTAAACAAACCCTCCCTACTTGAGGTAAATATCCAATTGGATTTTATATCTCCACCAGAGAATGAGATGACGACAAATGAGGTGACCACAAGTTTACTAATGATGGCTTTACTTACAGCTGATCCCCTGTTCTCAAAAAGGCTCTTCTGTAAAATAACATTCTTCTTAAACTCATCACCATGTTTTGTAATTGGGAATCTGATTCCTACTCCTTGTCTACTGCTGTACTACCCTTTGAGGGAGTGGAAATCCTCTTGGATGTTGAACATAACAAGGATTCTTAATTCAGACTGCCTGTAGTTGCCCAAATAAGTTAGCTCATTTTGTTGTACAATATATGGCTTTCTTCTTGTTTGGGGCAGTTAAGACACTCAGTGTTGGGAAATAACTGACTTGTAAGGGGTTGTTGCTGCAAATCATTGACCAGAAAATGGGTTAAAGCTGCTTGCAATAGGGAAAAATAATTAGGTCTGATTTTAAAACACAAGCTGGTTAATATAGCTAATGTATAAGAAGAGAGAGCTGACGCAATCTTGTGTCAGCTGTCTGATGTCAAGTGGATTTACATTTTCTAAACTGACGGATGTCTTATTTTAACCAGGAACTTAATTTAATTAATGAAGAGACGTCTACTGAATTTTAATGTTTAACAACTCTCCATCAGAGCTGAAACAATGAATTGATTAGTTGATTAGTTGGCAGTAAACTGATGTTTTTTGGACTTGGTGCAACTTCAAAGATGCTATCTTGGACTCTGCATATTTTTAGAGAGACTTCTATCTTTTCCCCTGGGATGCTCATGTGTGTACTGCAGGTTACAAATTACCCAATAAAATATAGAGAAGGGTGAGATTTGTAAATTTAAATTAAATTATTTAATTAAATTATTTATTTAGATAACTTATGGCATCCAACTAATTCATATTTTGATTCATTGTGTTACCCAACTTGAGCAAAGTAGCAAAGTCAACTTAGAGAGCTGTTGCCTGTTTTGTGTCACTCCACATTAGCCCTCACACCCATTGTCTTTTGGATTTTGCAAATCCAGGCGATAAAATTGTCTTGCAACTAGCCTGTCTGGGGTTCAAGGTTTAAACATGTAAAGCTTTTTCCTAGCTTTTTACAAGGGCATTAAAACTGAAGTCCTTTTTTATGTGTTGCACAGAAACACAGGGAGCCATTTTCCATGCTGCCATTTACTCTAACACACATCACTGACTTAACAGAGCTGAAATCTGACACTTGTGGTGTTACAAGAGGCAGATGAACAGGTTCCTTTGTTGAGACAATGTCCTGCGCTGCGAGTCTGCGACCCAAATAATTTCTCTGATCCATCCACACATGAAGGTTTAGGAAACAGCTTATGAGCACAGAGGCATTGATGTGAATATGTGGTCGGTAAAATTCATGTTTCTTTGTTTGGCGGTCCGTTGACATTCACGCACTTGTTATTTATATGATCCACATCCCATATTACTACTCTCAGGGGAGCCCGTCTCATCAAAGATGTGGAATTTCAGATCAAGATCTATGTTGCTGCATCTAGCTATTGATTTTCACATTTCACTCCCTCCTTTTGAAGGACTGAACGACTGATCTGTTTTCTTGCCGCTGTCTAAACATTTGTTAAACCTACATTCTGTATGTGTTGAGTTTTTTGTGTTTTCTTTACTAGGCTGAATGTTGGACTTCACCAGTCTTAGAGCAGTATGAAAAGCTACAAACTTATTGCATCTTGTTTGAAGATTTGCATCCTACTCAGAGGGGCATTCACCTACTATTCAAATGACAGCAGGTGCAGATAATTTTAGCTGATTATTGTGCGCCACATGGCAAAATGTCCTTTCGGGAGGACTAATCAAATCAACACCGCATGTTAGTATTTGCATGTATGAGATGGAAATCTTAACAAATAACCAAGCCTGCATGCTTTACATCATGTCGTACTGAAAATCCATTAGACAGTTCAGACCCTTTATTGTTATTATTTATGAAGTAAATAAGTGTCGGAGCATAAAAAAGCTGATTCATTTGTTGTTTATTTTCAACCGGACACCTGCCAAAAGGTGTGTGCAATTTTGTCTAACGATCAAATAAGCAGTTTGGTGAGTTTATCCTGCCCGACAGGATAATAAGGATGGAGGCTCAGATGTCATGACAGTGATGTTTTTCAACTGGGTTCACCACAAGCAAAGTTTTCTGATTCAATTTTACCATGAAAATAATTAAACATTTTGACTTTCCCTTAGACCAGCCATACTTTGAATTCAAAATTTTATTCAAATAACCCTAAGTTGCCAGTGTCAACGTGTGCTTCTACTCTAATCCTTTTCTCGTTACTCCCCACTGGGACTGCACATGAAGTGACTAACATGAAGGAACTGACATTAACCAATGACTCTTTAGTTAGTTTGGAAAGCAGCTTGTTAGATAAACAGCTTTCATTGTTTGATCTTGCTGGCAGTATTTTCCTCTGTTCAAGAAAAACAACAATGAGACATGTATTTCCTGTAATACAGTCACATGTTAAAATGTTACAGCCGCTATGACCAACTAACCCATAAAAATGTAGATGCCTTTCCTCATTTACTTGCACCGTAATTCATCTACTCTAAGAAAAGGACACATAGTCCTCATTGCTTAGAAACAACTCCACCCTGATTTTATAGGGACACAAGTATAAACCCTAAAAGGTAAAGTAAATTTTTATTCTATATATTCTTATAACCCTGAAACTCTACCCATAATCAACCATGTTCAAACTGAACAAAAGTAGCCATTCCCCCTAGAGTCCTTGATTTATGCTCTCCACAATCCCCATATTTCTAGTTTCAGATGTAATCAGTAGTGCATTTCCTTGTGGTTGAATTGCAGGGTAAATGAAGTTACAAAAGCGAGTGATAAGCTTATGTGTCACAAGGAAGTTGCTGATTAATGTTATACGATGACGGTGTACCAGTCAGTAAAGGTTATGTTATGGGTGGGGTTAATTGCTTTGCACCAAAAGCTATTGACGACACTAAATTAACCTTTCTTTTCCCAGGAGAACCTGCTCAGTTTGACCCAACATTCAATGGACCCATAAAGAAAAGGTGAATCTCTCTCCTTGACTAGAAGATATTTGCTTAGTTTCTGTTGACAGATGAGATCACATTTAACCCCCAAGGCATATCTCAATGCAAAGCTCAGCCTGCTCACTTCAACCTGTTGCTGTCTTTGTCTTCATCAGAGGGTGCACTGATATAATCTGCTGTATCTTGTTTATGGTCGTCATCCTTGGCTACATAGTAGTGGGGATTTTAGGTGAGCACAACCTTACAACTCCAACACACACCTTTTTTGAATCTGCCCCACAGTAACTAATATCATAATCGGTCATTGTTTTCCACCATCTCCTCTCTGGATCCCTGTTGTCTTTTCTGTTTTATATATCAATGTATACCCCTGTAACATGTTCCTCTGCCGTCTTACAGCAATAGGCAAATACTTCCATTTGGTTTCTTGATGAGAGTTCAATGAGGAGATTGATACCACTCTAGTATCTACTAGTTTAATATGAAACTACAGCTAGCAGCTGCTTAGCTTAGCACAAACACTGGGGCTGGGGAAACAGCTGCCTCTGTCTGAAGGTCCATGTACCTACACCTCTAAAGGTCACTAACACATTTTATCTTGTTTGTTTAATGCGTACTAAAACTGAAGTGTAAAAACTATTTCTAGTGCCAGAATGTTTCTTTGCCCGGGAGCTGTTACTTCCTGGAGTCTGTGCTTTTTGCATAGCAACTGCACAGTGACAACAAGACTCCAGGAAAAAGCACTTTGGTTTTTGTTTTATAGATTAAACAAATGAGATCTGACATGTTAATCAATGAACTTTAGAGTTGCTGGCAGTTGGATTTTTTCTAACCTTTGGACAAAGCCAGGCAAGCTGTTTTTAGTCTATTGCTAAGCTAAGCTCATCGGCTGCTGGGTCCAGATTTATATTTAATGGAGGATGGAGTGGTACTAATCCTCCTCTCTAAAAAGCAAACTAGCTGGTTCCTCAAAATGTCAAACTTTTCCTTTTTTAATGTAACAGATCCTGTTACACCTCACTGCTTCGGTGCACAACGCCACAGTAAAGTCAGATCTCCTCATCAGAGTCCTCACAACCTATGATAATAATATAATAATGATCTTGCATTAAACAAAGTGTATATACACAAGGTCTATGGAGATGTTCAAAATTACACTACAGTAGAGGGTTTAACTAAAGTAACAAAGTTGGCACAGTTGTCAGTTTCAAAATTAGGTTGCCCCATTAAAACCTCAGATTGTGTTTCTTTGACCTTACACAATGACTTGTTTCATCCTTCTGTTGAGTATTTGGACATCTAACCCAAATCTCTCCATTTAAGTCTGTATTATATATTTCTTCCTTTTTGTTGTTGTACATACTATTGTCTTGTAATCTGTGACCTTGTAATCATTCAGTGCAGTTAGTGGGGGAGGGGGTGTAATTTCACAATTTTTTTTCTTCTGTGCAGAAAATAATAATTATATTATAATAATATTATTATTATTATTAGTACAAACAGTTGCTGTAAACATACAGTCGGCGGCTCTTTTATTGCCGTGTCATCAAACTAATTCCAGCACTCAAGGACTTCTCTCTTATCTAGAGTCAACACAGCAGCCTGATAGGTAATGCGTCATTACGTCATGTGTGTCAGTGGCTGAGTGTGTCCCAAACAATTGTCGATTTCATCCAGTGGAGGCAGCTCAGTTTGGTTGGCTAAGATGGATTTGTTATAGGGTAAAACTCTACTGGTCAGTGTTGAGACAGAAGGGATGTACTTATTCCCCGTTAACAAATGTTCTACTTCTAAAGACATTGTACATTAGAAGAAGTGGTAATAGTCAAAGAATTTACCACCTCAATCCTGTATGTACAATCTGTTAGTAGAACAATACACGTCTACAACACCGTAGGAGCAAGACACTATTACACCAAATTTTGATCTGAATAGGAGATTTTAGCAATATTGCCACTGCAAATATTCGTTTTTTAATGATTAAATAACATTCAAATCTGATGGGTTAAATCATTTGGTGTAACACCAGAGTCACTACCATATCTCCCACCTCAATCAATGATTAAGGGGAGTATCTTTTCACATCTCCCTCAAACAAATGCAATAAAAGCTTTGGTGTTAAGTAGAAACATATCATTGTTCACAGTTTCCCATTGCCAAACACAAAATGGACATAATGAAACATGACTAACTTGCTATTATCTTTTCTTCTTATCTTTGTTCTAATGTGTGTGGTGTTTTTTTAATCAGCTTGGCTCTATGGAGATCCTAGACATGTTCTTTATCCAAGAAACTCAACTGGATCGTTTTGTGGCCTTGGCCCAAACAAGTAATTTCATCTCTATCTCCCTTTAATATTTTTTTTCTTTACATGTACTAGATATAATAAATATGCATTTGACTGATGCAAAATCAAAACTCTTCCTGTCTTCCGTCTCTCAGAGGCCTACCCAACGTGTTTTACTTTGACATGCTGAAATGTGCCACATCTGTTAATGTTATGGCATCTTCTCTTAATGGCATTCAGTGTCCAACCACACAGGTAGAGAAAGCTGCTGGTCTTTATTTGTAATGATACTGGTTCATTTACTTTACTCCCACAGAATACCAGAAATAATCATTATTTTTTTCCCCCACTACCGATAGGTGTGTGTGGAAACTTGTCCCACTCAGTTCTGGGCTGTGGAAGTATCGTCATACTTTCCAAACAAAAAGCCAGCTGAAGTTTTTAATCAGAGCTTGTGTGTACCATCCCTAAACCTGGCAAATACTAAGCTGGTACGTCCCGTTTGTTTTACTCAGTAAAAATAATTGTTTTAACTTTGATTCATTCAACTTCTTTTATATGATCATTCCCCCAGACTGTTCAGCAAATTGTGAACCAGGAGCTGTGCCCTTTCTTCGTAATGCCCACAACCCCTGGTGAGTGGAACCGCACTCTATATATTTGGTTGATTTTGGTCTGACATTTTCACTGTAGTTGTAGCTGTTTCTTCAATATAAGTGTGATTTTAATTGCTACTGGACACACACAACACTGCTACTTTTGGTGTATTCAGTGGACGATGGCATGTAATGCAAATTAGAGAATTCATCATAAATTAAAATTTAATCCATTTCGAGCTGATTTGATGTGATTGTTCTCTCTGCTGTTAGTGCTGGGGAGATGTTTGCCCGATATCACAGCACTGGGGAATATCCCTTCAAAATTCGCCAATGTTCCAGGCCTACCCTCTTCAGTCAATCAGACAGTCGACATAATCAAGAATGGCACTGGGTAAGATACAGCGATTCCTGACCTCATCATATGTTGACATAGCACACATTACTGCACACTTGAAGACACTTTAAATTACTGTGTCTTTCTCCTCCAAATCACCAGCACAAGGTCGGTGGCTTCGTGAGTTCTTGTGTGGACCGGTAGTGTAGCAGCTGAATGTAGTTATTCCTGTTGCTTTGTTTTGTGCACAACGGCCATTGCGGCCATGTGAAACGCTCTCTCGTGATTTGTAGAGTTAGAGCATAAATGTGTTGCTTCAAAAACCCTATTCGCCCTCTCTCTATGCTGATTGGCTGGGGTTATTGCAGTTGCTTTACAGAAACATATTGAAGCTATTATTTATTTTATAAACATTTTTCCCCTTGTCTCTTCACTTTGTCTTACCCAACCCTTTGCTTCTACTTTTACTGTTTTTAAAAAAGAAAACAAACAGCTTGTCCTTATATTTGTCTTCATTAGGGACGTTGTGAATGGCTTCAATGCCAGAGAGATCAGCGTCCGAATCTTTGAGGATTTTGCGTCGTCATGGCCGTGGATTCTCCTGTGAGTTGCCTTGCAGAACTACACTTGCATGTGTATACGCTCACACACGCTGCCATCTGCTGGCAAATGTACAGAATAAAATTACTCTTGAAATTAAATTGAGAATAGAGTCATATCAGTTATTTGATGTCAGATCCTAATGTGATACAGAGCTGAACTCTTGGTTGTGTCTAATAAACATGGATTTGTTTATATAACACTTGTTTTTGCCCCCATTCATCGTGAGCTGAACTCAAAAAACTAAGATTTACTCTATGTACATTAAAGGCCTATTTCTCTCAAAAATCTTCACAAATCTGTCAAAATCTGTGTTAGTGAGCACTTTTCTTTTACAAAGAAAATCCATCTACCTCACAGGTTTCCGGACCCCCACAATACAGTGAAACTGCACATTTTTGAGTGGCCTTTTATCATGGCCAGCCTAAGGCATACCAGTGAAGTACCCGTGCTGTCTGCTCAGCATCTTGATATGCCACACCTGTGAGGTGGGAGGATTATCTCAACAAAGGAGAAGTGCTCACTAACACAGATTTTGACAGATTTGTGAACAATATTTGAGAGAAATAGGCCTTTTGTGTACATAAAGAAAGTCTTAGATCTTTGAGTTCAGCTCATGATGAATGAGGTCAAAAACAAAAGTATAGGGTTTATAATTTTGTTCAGTGTATTTCTAGATCACAGGTTGCCATGCTTGGTTATTTTACAGCACATTTTATACATCTCGTATGTCTTAGGTTTAATAATTAATGCTTACTCTTTGATCTCTTATGAACCTCTCCATCCTTTTGTTAAACTTTCATCTCTTTCATTTGTTCTTCTTTCATAACTGTTTCACTCATGCCCACCTCTCTCCTCTCAGTGGTCTGCTAATAGCCATGGTAGTCAGTATGCTGTTCCTGTTGCTGTTGAGATTCATCGCTCCAGTCATGGTGTGGGTGCTAATCATAGGACTCCTCGGCGCTGGGGCATATGGTAAATTCTCACCTGGAGTAGTTTTTAAGGCAGACACTGTTTTTATGGGTGGCTCACCCAAATAAGATTGCAACCCCCAAAGTATATTTTTAATTATAATGTGTGTACTATTTATTCCATTCCTTTCTGCTTGTAAATTCAGTTGCACATAGAATAGGTGCAGGTGTTATGTAGACTGGATAAATACATTTCCTCTTTAGAAGTTAGGTCATGAATACAAGACAAGCTTATAAGTTCCCAGTAGTGTCTGAGTAGTTTGAGTGCTTCTCTCACAGGTATATGGCACTGCTACTGGGAGTACAATAACTACAAGCAAGCCTCTGCTACCATCACTACCCTTGGTTTCACCACCAACTTCAGTGCTTACCTGCATGTTCAAGAGACCTGGCTGGCCTTCTGTAAGTCTAACTAAAATGTGTTCGCTCTTATTTAACTTGCACTAGTTCACCCTCGACAAATATTTCTCACAGTCCGGGGATATATTTTTATTATTTTTCCCAATGGCTTATTAGCATTATGAGCTCAGGGATAGTTGTGTACGTTAAAATTATTTAATTAGGTTCGACTTTATTGGGGATTTTTCAGCCAAGTAGCTTTTACTCTGGAAAATACAGTTTCAGAGGAAATGAAAGGAATAAAATGGAAGTAACCTATCACATAATTACCCAAGTTACAGCCACGTGTTAAAAGATAGAAACAATAAATAAATGCAATAAAACCATTGTTGGTATACACACCAGTCTTATGTCAAGTTTACGACACCACTTGATTCATGACATTGTAAAATTATTCAGATAAGAGATGACTCAGATTTAAGGGTTATGGATCGTTTCAGCTGTTTATGTTGCTCATATCTGATATTTTTATATTAGTTCACATTTTTATGTTATTAGATAGCAGATATTGTTTTTGTTTTGTTAAAATGTTGTTAACTTTTACATTGTACGGACAAAAACAGAGAAGAGAGAGACAAACAGAAAAGTCTAGAAACACAGTATATAGTTACTGGTGTTTGGATTAGTGTGTGTTTCTTGGTTGACATGGGAATAGTGTGTGTAATGATCCGTGTTTCTACTGTGAGTATGGTGTATAATGATTTTCACACCTATCTCCTCCACCCTCAGTAATACTAGTATCTGTGGGGGAGGCGATCATTCTCCTGACCATCATCTTCCTGCGAACCAGAATCCTCATAGCCATCGCCCTCATCCAGGAGTCCAGCAAGTGAGTCATGATGTCCAACAGTAAAACATTGTTCACATGTTTTACACATCTAAATGTTCTTAATAATAATGGGAGTTTATATAAAGATTTATTAGAATCCTGTATTATATTAAGAAGAGCTAACAATAATAATAATTGATCATTCTTGGCCATTTTTCTGAAACTAATTTTTGTCTAATCAGTGTACATAACCTCATGATGTTTGTGTTCATATTCCACAGGGCAATCAGTCACATGATGTCCTCTCTGCTTTACCCTCTGGTCACCTTTGTTCTCCTGTTGGTGTGTGTTGCTTACTGGGGTGCCACTGCTTTGTATCCTTTTGCATTTCATGTAGTGTATTTATGTTAGTATGCAGGCTGGTAATAACACTGCATATTCATATGCAAGCACAGACTATTGTTCAAATTTTACTGAAGTGACTCATTGTTACCCATTGTGTGCTCACTTTTACTCTATAATCACCTCTACAGTCCAGAGTATCGGTTCTTCTCTTAATAAAATGTGTGTAGATATCTGGCCACTTCAGGAAGCCCAGTCTATAAAGTGGTGGCTCTCAACTCCACTATGAGCGACTGTAAGAGTGTTAATGGCTCTGTGAACTGTGACCCTCAGGTAAGTGGGCATAACATGAACCTAGTATGAATAAAAATTGTGACATACTGTGAAGAAAGCTTCTCACATTTTCTCCTTTGGTTGAATTAGAAAATAGAAGGACTTTGGCTATGGTTAAATCACCAGGATACAAATATAATTTAGTGAGATAAAAACGTTTCAGCTGATATGATAAGTGGGAGTCCTACTGTTGATGCTGGTAACACCCTCTTGACCACCATGCCTTTCTCTGTACATTTACTGATTCATTCATCCCATCTCCTCCCCCTCAGAACTTCACCTCATCTGATTACCCAGGCTGCCCCTCTGCCAGCTGCATCTTTATCAGATACAACAACGAGGGTCTTTTCCAGAGGAACCTCTTCAACCTGCAGATCTACAACGTGGTAGCATTTCTCTGGTGTGTCAACTTTGTCATCGCCTTGGGGCAGTGTACGCTGGCGGGGGCCTTTGCCTCCTACTACTGGGCCTACAACAAACCAAAGGATATCCCCATGTTTCCGCTGTGTGGTAGCTTTATTCGTGCACTCAGGTAGGTTAATGAACTGCTGTCATGTCTGTTCAATTAATGCAACAATAAGTGTGTCCAATGTACTGATCACTGGCAGTCTCTAAAGGTGCCATTTCTGTTGTCCAGTACTTCTGGTGACATGATTGCATTATGTCCCACAAAGAGTTATGCAGAAAGGGAACTTTTCTTTAAACCTAAAAGTGAGAGTAGTTTGGATTCATGCTAAATAGCAGGACATACTATCTGTCTGGAGTTCCCCATCTGGCTCCTAGAGGGTGTAGTAGACCTACACCTTACAGTATCTGGAAGCAGATTTCAGCTGCAAAACATCACAAACCATAGTTTCTAAGGTCATTTAACAAGCTGCACTGACTTATTTCATTTGACTTGTAAAATGATGCAAGTTTTGGGCTTCATGTGCTACTGTTAAATTGTTTGAGATGCACAAATAACCAGTGAGCTGTTTACATGTCAGGTACCATGTGGGCTCCTTGGCATTTGGTGCTTTGATCCTGACCCTGGTGCAGATAGCTAGGATGATTCTGGAGTACATTGACCACAAAACAAAAGGTAAGGCTGATGAATTTCACTGTCTGCATGACCATAAAGGATAAAAAAAAGTGTTTTAGTAAATATTTCAGTTATTAATGGCTGATGCATTTGAAGCCACTTGACACTGTCCAAAGAAAAGCATCTATCTCAAGGAGGATGAAGTGGGTTTTTTGTTTGTTGAAAAATGCATTGTCACAAAGCAGAGCTGTTTTTCTTTGCTAATAAGACGTTAACAATGTCATGTAACAATTAAAGACAGTGAGTCTCTGCAGGCTTGAGATGGACTTTCTCTCTCTCATGTCTTTTTAATTTACCCCCAGTGTAATCCTTCGTCTCAGTGGGGAAATAAATACTAAAGACGTGCAGGCTGCATACATGTGGAAACTTCAGAAATGAGACAGTGTTGGAAGTTTAATGGGGTGAAATAAATTACTTGTTTTGGCTTTTTGTCCCCAGCGGCGCAGAATCCATGTGCTCGTTTCATATTGTGCTGCATGAAGTGCTGCCTCTGGTGTCTGGAGAAGTTCATCAAGTTCCTCAACAGGAATGCTTACATCATGGTGAGGACAACATGTTATTGTTCAGTTTTTAGTTTCTTCTATCTTGGTACTATTATTGTTGGAGTACTAAATTTTTGCGTAGCTTGCATCTTAAATCATACAAATATCAATCAAAAGAGAATCTCTTTGCTATAAATGAAATAAGACTATTTTTCTTCTGACTCCATTAAAAAGCTGCTGAGCATCACACTTCATTTATTATCATAACACAGCTAATACAATGTCACAGTCACTAAAGTGATTTTAATATAATGTGTAGGATATAATTTGTATTACGCAGACTATTTTGTTTTCCTTTCTTGACAGATCGCCATTTATGGCAAAAACTTCTGTGTCTCAGCCAAAAATGCATTCTCACTGCTCATGAGAAATATAATCAGGTTTGCATCTGCAATAATTCAAGTCATATTTTCTATTCAAGATAAGTTTTATTCTGTGTTCTAAATGGGAACGATGAATATGTTTGCATTTGTTTGAGAGACTGAGTGAATAGTTACTCTGACTGTGTGCCTCCCCTCAGAGTTGTGGTGCTCGATAAAGTGACAGACGTGCTGCTGTTCTTTGGGAAACTCCTGGTGGTCGGAGGAGTAGGTAAGGGTGACACCATCCATCAGCAAAATACAAGTAAATGCAGAAATATGTCTCAAAGTAGTTTCTAAAGTTTCAGGACTGGTTAACTAGACAGTTGCTATAAATGTATATGTTGGGTTGAACAGATGGAAGCTTTTAAAGGCAGATACCACTATTTTTTTTTTGATATACAGTATCTTTAAACCTATATTAACAATCTGCATTTATTGGCATATTATCACCTCTTATAAAGTTATGTCAAACTACACATCTGACAGATATGTAGCAAAATTATTATTACTTTGGAGTCATTTTTCAGGCTCACTTGTCCTTAACTGTTGCCTGCTCTTTTGGTTCAGGTTAGGTAGTGTACAGGGTTTTTTTTCAGGGATTTTTTATTTTTGCTTGCTTGCTTTTATTTTTGCAGCTGCCAGCTGCATCTTGAAACATGGCTGGTGAGAGCGGGGAAGAGACGCAAATTAAAAAATAAATTATTTGGAAGGAAAAAACGAATTAAACAATGAGCTAAAAGACACTAAAATGCTCCATATTGGTTTACATTTACATTTACATTTACTCATTTGGCAGACGCTTTTATCCAAAATGTCAAGTCTTGCAGGCTGTTTCCAGCCAATATTTTTAAATATACTTATATTAACAATACTTTAACTATTTAAATTATGTACCATACTAGATTTTTAACCCTCAGTTCATTATTTTAAATGTTAAAGGTGCAAAAGTCAAATCTTGTATGACAATTAAAATATTGTCTGAAATCTCAATTTGTTTTCAGGTGTATTGGCCTTCTTTTTCTTCTCTGGACGAATAGTAATGCCAGGCAACACCTTCCGTTTTGAAACCCTCAACTACTACTGGATGCCAATTATTGTAAGTTACAAATTGTTCCTGTTTTTGATAGAAGTCATTCAGATACACCAGAGAAGTTGATGTCTATTCTCTGTTTTGCCTTGTTTCTTTTATTTCCAAATATTTTATTTCTTTTTGTAGACTGTGGTGTTTGGTAGCTACCTCATAGCTCATGGATTCTTCAGTGTGTACAACATGTGTGTCGACACACTCTTCCTCTGCTTCTGTGAGTAGATGTTTTATAAAAGCCTGTACATTCACAAACATGTTTTATTGACACAGGAATACTGAATAAAATAACTACACCTTGCTTAGCATACATAGATAACTATAGGGAATGATTTAGAAACATGCAAATATACTCATATTTAGAGAAAAGGTAACTTTGTTTTTTTTTAACCTGGACTTTATTTTTAACTAATTTTTTTGAAATTGGTCCAGTATTGATCAGTGCACTGCAGTCAGCCGCAGCGAAACATTTTCTTTTTTTTTTTTTTCAATTACACAACATGGGACAATAGGGCCCAGGTTGGAAAAAAACTCTGTCCATGTTTAACTGAATAATACTACAATACACATAAACAAGCACACACATGGTCTGTTTCGTCACTCTTGCTCTGTTTGGTTTTCACTCTCACAGTGGAGGACTTGGAGCGTAATGATGGATCGGCAGAGAAGCCATACTTTATGTCCAAAAACCTCATGAAGATACTCAATAAATCCAACAAAACACCAAAAAAGGGTAAAGGGAAGGACTGAAGATCTTTATTTACCTCCCAAGCATATGAAACCACAAAAACAGATTTTCAGGATCTATTTATTTGCATATTTTACCATTTTAATACTCCAATGTTTTTCCAAGTGAGTCTACTAATTGGCTGATTTTGCACTTTTTGATTTTTGTTTATATGTAGTATTAATAACTGTACAAATGAAAGGACCAAGCATTTGATTGCAGATAATGTGAACTTATAATATGCAGGGTATCCTACATATTTCTTTATTTGTTAAATACGTTTTGATTTGTCCCAAAGTAATTCTTTAATTTTAAACATAACCTTTGTTTCTGTTCATACAGCTCAACCTTAACACGGCATACATTTCTGATCTGTATAAGTACATACTTAATCCAGTTAAATGATTTTTAATGTCTAAGGCTTTTTCTATTTTTACGTAAAATCTTTTCTTCCTGTGTGATTTCTTCAAATGGAACAAAAATGTTCACACACATGTATTTTTAGATATTAAAGGATGTTTTATAAATATCTAAATTTTTATCTTAAATTGTTAATATTGATTATATTGTAAACTATGTAATAAAGCTATAATTATGACTGTACATGATTCAGCGTGTAAACTCAAACTTTTTTATAGTCTCCTGTACATGTAAACAGCCAATTTGGTTAATATGATAATTTTCTAATCTTTGCAGTGGACATCTGAGCTGTAGGTCACATTTCCAAGTTAAAACCAGAGACACTTTAATTTTGGGGCCTGTACTAAGAATTGTTTACAGCCCACAAATGAATTTACTATTACAACAAAAAATTTAATCTGACACAGATGATTCATGCTTAACATTAGTTTTTTCTGGTGTAAAAAACTTACCAGAACACATCCATCTAAGGCCTGACTTGTCTTCTTCTGGGACTCAGTCAGATGATGAGTCATGTGAACTCACATGTTGAAGCTACTGTGTGCACAGAAGGTCTATTGCAAAACAATACACTTATTGATTGTACAGTTACTTGTGGAGCTATTTGAGGGGATTGACATTTCATTAAAAAGTTAATGTTCTGTGTTGGGCAAGTTACTCAGAAATTGTTACTAGTTGCTTATTACTTTGTGATAAAAGTATCTAGTTATGTTACTCATTATGTTCTATTACTTTTACTGGCATGCCTCAACATGCTCATCTGCAGACTACAAAGAAGTATTACTTTAAGGGTAATAGTTTCGGTAAATGTTCAGCAATACCCAACCTTTTATACAGTCTATGTAATCAACCCTACAGTTTACAGGTGTTTAGGTTGTGGAGGTAAAGGTGAGTTTACCAGGCCTCTGTTGCGCAATCCTCAGCTCCAGACATTAGCCACTACTAGCATACAATGACCCAATCTTTAAGTACATCCATAGGCCCAATGGTCAGTGGTAATTACATTGTGGGTAAAACAGGTGCCACGTTTTGACAAGGAAGTGCGGAATAAAAAGATTATATTTTTGGCTCTGCTGCATTGATTTTAATACATTAAAATTTTTATTATATCTGTGGAGTAATCTCTTTGGCCAAGGCTAGAACATTTTCCAACTGAGAATCTCCAAGTCCCAAAATTAAGATGAACGTATGTTTAGTTTTACGCTGCTCTTTAAAAAGGTGCACTGTGTCAGTTACTAGGGCAAATGAGCTCAATCACACATCCTCAATAAAATCCCAAAACCGGGAAGAACAAGCATTGTTTTGCACTTGTAACATTTATTTAATTTAATGGGAGGGGTTGACAGAATAGTTAACTTGGGCTGCAAGCATTTTCTTGAGTAAAAGGGAAGGAATTTATGAAAACCAGGAACCAGATCTCGCTTTACAAAAGCATATTGAGGAGATCTTGTCCTCTCCCCATGGTCTGTCATCCAGTCAAACACGTAAAAACAGCATTTACAATATTCATATATACAAATATATAATGTGTACAGACACAGACACATAGAAAAACAAATCAACCGACAGAAAGATCAGTGAACTGTTGTCATTTCTGTATATTTTTAGTGTGCTGACCTTTTCGCCTCCACGACTAATTGATTCTCCTCACTTGTTACACTGCCTCGACTCTGCCGGCTGTCAGGACGTATTGTGCAGCATCTCATCAAGCTACTTTACAAGCCAGAATGTTTCTCTTGAAAATTTGTTCCTTAATTAAACTGTGTATGTCAGATAGGGTTTGTTTTTTTTTACATTCTCTCAAGTTGTTCATGTTGATGTGAAAATCTCCCAAACTGTACCCTGATCCATGTTTGTAGATGCAACAAGTGGTTCAATACCAGCACTAAATCTTAAGGACAGCTCCGTCTACAAATGACTTCACAGTGCAATGGCAGTTTTTTTGTTAAGACAAATGTATATATAAAAAAATGCATCCATCTGTGCTGTTTTGAATCTTTCCATCTATTTTCACATTGCAAATTGTAGTTTTTCATTTCACGAGGAAAGCTTAAACAGGAACATAATTCAGTTACATTTTTCACATTGTATATGACGGATCCTCTTTGGTCTGTTAGATTAAGCAAAAAGTTGCAATGGCAACCTCTACGTTCTCTCATACCCCGCTCTCTTCCCTGTTTTAACCCTATTTAAATTTTCCACAACATGCCTCTCCCCCTCTCTGTTTAAGAAATGTGAAAAACCAAAGCAGAATTAGTCACTGCCCCAAATTATCCTCCACCCACCACCTTTTTCTGCAGCTCAACACAAAAAAAAAGTTTACAAAGCTCACACATTTAATACTGTCTCTGAACCCCAACAGTGAGCCCCTTAAACTTTTAAGTGTCCACCTTTATGTTTGTGTGTGCATATCTACAGGTGCAAGTAGAGAGGGAGGGTTAACGTGACTTATCTTGGTATTCACGCAACACTTCTTTGTGTTTCTTGCATAAACAAAATGAACAAAGCAGGTGGGTGGGGCTGAAAATCCTAAAGTGAATCTGCCTTTTGCTGGCTGAGAGGGAAACCAAATTTCCTGTATGTCTTTGTTTTGGGATCAAACAACAAGCCGCTTTCTCTCCCAAGTTAGTGCCTGCTAGGAAATGTAAAATGAGTGTGTCTGTAGCTCGAGTTACGTGTGTGAGAGTTTGGTTGTGTTTTTTTTTTTCTTTTGTGCTCCTCCCTCCCGGTAGTCGAGCCACTCGTCCGCCATCACGTGACTCCATCACACACTCAGCAGCCAGAAGAAGAAAAAGATGGCCACAAACAGGAAGAGGGAATCTTGCCAGTTGTTATTGCCGTTGTTGAGGTTACCATTGCCTTGGTGATCACCTGCATACTGGTCTGACGGGGAGGAGATGGATGGGAAAGGTTAGTACACCAGTGCCTCAGGGGTGTTTGCATCTGTACAATAATTATGTCGCCTGTTTAGATTGAGCTTTTTTACCCTATAATAAAAAAAAAAATCCAATCACTCTTTCTACAGTGTTCAGGTGAAATTTATTACCACAAAGAATGCAATTTAATTTTTATGGTCAAAAAATTTGGAAAACCAGTACTGGCTCATACATGATTTTGAAATTTACAACATGAACCACTGAAAATTCTGGATTCTGATTGTCTGGAAGGTGCGAACTAACTTTTAGTTAGTAGAGATTTAGTCATTTGTTTGCAGTTCTTAATGTGCCTATAATTAAACTGTTGGTAAAGACAGCAACAGTAAGTTTCAGATACACAGCTTAGAGCTAGTGTTATTTATGTAACCAACAACTATGACCGAATAATAAGATGAATAGCTTCTCACTGAGAATCACTCGATTTTGGTGTGAATCTGCACGTCCAAATAGTAGGTTTTTAAACTGTGTTAATAGTGAATATTACTAAACAAACTCGTAATTCATACCCTCAAACCCTCAGGGTTTTGTAACCATTCACACTGAGAAGGCATGATTTTTTAAAGGCCTGGTTACAAACTGAATCTCCTAATTTTGAATGATTACAAACCCAGAAAGCAAAAGCATGCATGCGATTATTCCTCTGTGCAAGTGCAACATTTACATTACAACAAAAAAAAGAATCTGATCTGTTCACAGCATGTTTACACTAACGGAACAAAAATTGATTTATCCAGCGAGAACGCAATGTCTGCATCCAAATGTGTTTACCTGCTCTGTGAAAGGGGTCGTTGGTGTTGAAGACTGTGGTGAAGAAGCCAAAGGGGAAAGCACCGATGCCGAAAGACATGTGAAAGCCAGTGTCCCCAAAACCCTGGAACATCTGCGCACAAACAGAAAAAAAACTTTTAAAAACAACATACATAAGAGATTATTTCAAGTATCAGCCACAAGAAATGGGTTGACTGACTCACCCCGCCTCTACTCTCTGGCTCTGTTCTCTGTCCCTGAGGCCGAGGTGGAGTTTTCAACCTGAACAGAAACTGTCGGTCAGAAGGCGAACATAAGACTATCGCCCACAAAATACACACACACAGATGCAAACACTCTGGTGCTGGGGTACCTGGGGTCCTCCTGGCTGGAGCTCCCTCTGCCGTACAGTGGGATGACTTTCTCCCTGCTGATGCCCGCTTTACAGACGGGACACTGCTGCCTGCTGGGCCGCGTCTCCAACCACTGAGGGGAGCAACAGAGGACAGAAAACGTCAAAATGTATATCAGCCGCTGTGGTCCTAAAGCAAACAGAACCATGGTTCAAAGCCAAATAGCAGCTAAATTACTGTTTTCTATGTAAAGGGGAGGTGCTGCAGTGTAAAGCTAAAGATTAGTGAATGTTACCTGAAATGCATCAAGGACCTCCTGTGGTACTTTAACCCAGCAGCACATTCAACAAAAACTGAGATTAACAGTAAGTCATTTTCCACAAAAAGGTTGCACTACTCTTTAATCTGTAGGTAAATCTATATAGTGTTTATGCTACTACACTGAGAGCAATGTACAGCTCCACATGGTAAGTGGTGAGTAACAGAGAGAAAGCTGCAGTAAACAGAGGTATTAAGTGCATTAGCGTGTTTAAGCTGCACTAAGTCAACTAACAGGTGTAGCTTCCATGCTGCAACCGTGTGCTGATTCTGTTATCTTGCTGAAGGCTTGACGTTAAAAGGCCCCACTCAGCAACAGCCCGCTCACACAGGTGTTTTCACTTATTGGGTCTGATCAGAGGACTCCCCCCACAGACCCTGCTTGTTTGACGTCTGCCTCACATACCTCTTTTCCACCAAAAAAGAACTGGTGCTGGTTCAAAGTTGGTTCAACTTGCGAACCTTGTGAGAAGCTGTTTGTTTAGTACACTGACTAGAGAGCCCAGCGAACGACGTCATTACGTCACTGTGTACGTTGTAAAAGAACGGTTCTAGTCCAGCAAAGAGTTGGTGCCGCTTTGGAACCAGTTTTCCTGGCCAAGAACTGGTTCTTTGGCTGTCGAAACAGAAAGAACTTGATCGCGAGAAGGCACCAGTTTCGAACTGGCTCTCAAAATGCTTTGGTGGAAAAGGGGCTACTGTGTTGTCACCATTAGGGGTTAGTTCAGACAGGTCGTACCGACAGCAAAACAGCAAAACAAGATGGCATGTGCAGACCGGTATAAAACCGGTTGACGGGACAATGCTTGAAGCACTTTTGACATATGAAACTGCCTGAGCTCACACTGAAACAGGTGAAACATCAGTTTTATGGGTTTGTTTTTAAATCATTTAAATCGATTTTAAAAAGTCAGAAAACAGTGAAATGCCCATCAGCTTCCCAGGCCAAATTTAATGTCTTTAACTTTGTTCTTTTTGTGGCTGCAATTAACAATTGTCGTTTTGTTTTTTTGTCAATTAATCTGTCAATTCACTGACTTTGATCATTTTGTTGTTAAAAATGCAAATTTCCATAATCTGTCATACATACAGAGCATGGCAAAAAAATTCTCACATTTGAGAATCTGTCAATAACAGATGTTTTACATTTGTTGTTTGGAAAGTTTGGAGAGTAGTTGCAGATTAATTTCCTGTCAATCGACCGTCCAAAACCCAAAGATGTATGTGCTACAATGACACAGAAGCTAAATGACAAACTATGAATCAGTTGTTAAAATCGTTGTTTATCACTAGTCCCCAATTTTAACCCAGGTAGAAGTCTAATCGGTCAGAGTATTAAACGCATGTGTGGCTGTGCGGGGCCTTTAATGGGCGTTACAAAGCTTAGGGTGGAGCGACAGAGGAAATACTCACTTGATGAAGACAGGGCCAGCTGTGGAGACAGGAAGAAACAAAAGATTAATTTGCATTCTCACAAAATCTCCTTTCTCTTAAAATGTCAGCTGCATGCTTCAAAAACAGCACCAACATTCCTGGAGAAAATAAAATAATAAATGTAATGCCGTTCTTGTTTTGTAACTCTTAGTGCTGTGAAACCGGCCGGGTTTTTCATAAGTTGAAGCCCAACTGGCTAAAACAACTTGTTCCTAATGAAGAGGCTGGTTAAACTCATCCCCGCTTCCCATTGTTGGCATTAGTTGGCTCCATCTGTTGTCGGAGGTTAACAGTCTTGCCTGCGTTGCTGACGGCCAGGCCGACCTGCCGCTGCATTGTGGAAGTGCAGGATTCAGGTCTGAGGAAACGCCGCCCGCATCAGTTGGTTCAATAACAAGAAGCTACCCGAGGACTACGAATCCTTTCACAAGCCCTCTTTCAACCCTGATCTGAACACAAGCTTCATCCTCTGCTATTGTTAAGTCTGTTTGATGATCAGCACCTGCAGTAGCAGTGGCGCCTAACTGTGTGAATATTCAGCACACTCAGTTGTTGATATTATGAATCCACATTGGGATCCTTTTGTTATTGATTTTATGATTATTTTCCTGATTAATTGCTTGGTGTATAAAATAAGACTGTGAAAAATGCCCTTCACAAGTTCCCAGACGTCAAGGTGACGTCTTTAAATTGCTTGTATTGTCTGACCAATAGGTAAAGAAAAGAAAATGTTCACAGTGAAGAAGCTACTGGTAAATGTATGGAATTTTTGCTTGGAAAAACTTTATTTAAATAATTAAATGTCTTAAATTGTAGCTAAATTAATTTTCTGCCAACCAAAATCTACAAACGGACTAATCATTTTACCCATAACACATTGTTTTCATATTATTACTTGAAAATATCTTTATTATAGTCACTGTAAACAAAATAGATGCAAAGTGACACAATCAGCAGAAGGAATTGTAATTTTTAGTGAGTGTATATAATTGACTGTTTAACAGGTAAAGAGTAAATTTATCAGCCCTGATCAATGTCTGGATTTGTTTTAAAAAATTAATAAACTACAAAATTCAGTTGGTGACTGAATCAGATAACAGAATTTTTTATATACCTTTCATCAGTTCACATGTACCAACAGGAAAGTTTGAAATTTTGTAGATAAACTTCATTACAATATATGACAAATAAAAAGTCTAGTGAAAGATATTCAGGTCTTGATTTTTCATTTTATAAAACTGATCTGCAAGTATGAACATTCTTCAGCCTAATCCTGCCCCATGGTCAATAACTGTAAAACGTTTTCTGAGCTTAGCTTTGCCCTAAGACCTCAGTTAATTAAAGTGCACACTGCAGATACTACAGTTTATCCACTACAGACCATTTCTAAGTTTAGAGTTTCCATGAGGGAAGCTGAGCTGCTTTCATAAGCTAAGATAACTTGTTCCTGTCTTGAAGGTGTTTAAGGCATATGTGGATACAACAAACACTGCCAGTGTGTTTACTAGTGCAGCATGTAGCAACACATGCAGCTAAAAAAAAATATTTCTAAGGTTTAATTCTTCTCTCAAGTATCTCTGTATAATCATTTCTGACTTTACTATGTTTTTAATGTATCTGCTTCTGTCAGAGATTTATCTGCAAGGTAAATTTCAAAAGCAAAAGTAATGTCACGCAGAGGAACAGGCAGGACTTGTTTTCGACACCTTCAGTGCTTCATAACCACATTCAAACGTCAGGTGGGCCTACCCAAACGCCTCAACACCATCATGAACAAAATGACCAGCTGAGCCAAACAAACCGTTAAGAGAAACATGACCTCTTGTCAATTGGCAAGCTTTTACACGCACAGTTCAGGGCTCACAGTGTGTACAGTATTAGTGTGATACCAGCCATCAGATTGCTGCTGAGAATGGCATTCCTGTGGATTCAGACAGCTGAACAAAGCTAAAGGCCTAAATTAACATAACAAGCCATTCAGCTGTGATTTAACATGTGGCTACACGTATAGCCGAGCTCCTGTAGCCTGAAAATAACCGATTAATTTCCAACAAGAGGCACAACAACCATTCAGCCTGACAGCAGAGGCTACACGCAGACTTTCATTACCTGACACCAGTGCAGAGCCACTTCCTGCACGTAGAGTCTCATTCTTATAACATTATATTAGATTAAGAACATAAGCCCAGGCTGGATTATGGTCTGGTTACTCCCCTCTGATCTAAATCAGGTACGTCAGACAAATGGTTGGCAAGCGCTGATTTACGGGGTATGAGCTTATTTCTGGACAAACACACGCAGGTCACGTTCCTGTTATCTACTGAAAAAGGAGTATGCAACTGTCTGCAGCCAACAGCCGTCTATCCACAGGCTCAAATGTAGCCTGATCTGAGTCCCTATACGTGAATCTAATCTATTAGACTTGTTTAACAAATGAAGTGGCTCAGGTTCTTAGTTTCCACTTGCTGATGAAGACCATGAGATGTGGTTTAAGTTAGAAATGAAACAATCAGCAGATTACTCAACAAGCTGATCGATAGAAACATAATTGGTAAACCATTATTATAATTTTTTTTTTGAGGCGTTTAAAATCCAACATTTTGATATATCGGCGGATATTCTTTTTTTTCCTTCTTCTTTTTAGAAACACATACCATAAACAAAGATTATCCCCAACACTTGTTATGTGTAGTTATGAGACCAAGACAACATGACATAATGAAGTTTAAAAATAAACTTTTTTATTCTTATAACAGTACTTTAAACAAAAGTATAGTTGATTGCTGTGTTTTGAGGTGGATTTGGGATGTGTGTTCTCTGGTGGACAAACTGCAATGCCAACACTCAACATGATCGAAGGATCTGTCTTCAGTCTCTCGGTTTCTTCTTTAATTGTCATTTTTCAGATGTTAGGAAACAGCAAAATCAGCGTGCTGATTTATCGGTCGAGGTCTAGCAACCAATTTCTACTAAATGCAAAAAAAGGCCAAACAAAGGGTTCCGTTCCAGCTTCTCTTCTGAGGATTTACTGCTTTTGGCTGTCTTCTGCGATTCAGTGTGTTCGTCAGCAGAAAACAACGTGACATTTTATACACTAAACGCTAAATCGTGAAAATAACCAGCAGATAATCATTAGTTGCAATCCAAGCTGAAAATTCTTAAAAAGCTAGAAAGCAGACTTTGAGTTAAGATTGTTTTGTCTCTCACACATATCCAGTTTTCAAAAATCTGGCGAAGATGGTAAAAATGACAACCCAAACAGCATTCATTTGTAAATGTATATGATAACTGGTTAAATCAGTGCACCCCAACCTGGGGGTCGAGACCCTCAGAGGGGTCGCAAAATTAAAAGGTTAAGAAAGACGGGGAAAAAACTAATTCTACTAGATTCTACCAGATGTTTTACTTCTTTATGTCTCTAAAAATTATTCCAAATAAATCATTCAAGAAGTATTAACTGCTTCATTTTAAGGGGTCCGGAGGTAAAATAGAACCACTTGTTTAAACCACTTTGTATGCCGGGCTTTAAGTCTAATTTTTATTACTAATTTAAACCTGGGCTTCTTTTCCTAAACCTTCCAGTCAGAGGCTTGCTGGATCTTATTAATGTGCTAATTTCTCCTTTGTCTCTCTTGCTTTCCTACGATATTACTTTTCTCCATTTCTAATTCTGATGATGAGCTCTCTCATTCGGCCTTGCAGCTTGCGTGTGCCGGCATCTGTAACGAAGACGAGTCTGCTCAAGTAGACTCTCGCTTTGGGATTGTAAAGATGTCACATGTTCATTAACCTCAAAGTATTTAAGTGACATCAATGTCTCCTTTCATACAAATTGTCCCTCTCTTGCATGGTATGCTACCAGGGCTGTTTCTCAATTTACTTTTTGTTGCAAAAGTCAAACTAAAAATCTGACACAGTCTAGGACCCTCTGCTCATGAAGAATTTGTTATTGTGTCATAAATAGTTTCTGTCACATTTCAACACATTTTGAGGGTAAAATGCTGGTCGAGTTCCAGTAAACAAATTTCTAATGCTAGAAAAGTGATACTGATTCACAGTTGTGAAATTCAACAAAACATATATGTTGTACTGACTCAATCATTGTATTTGTAAGCATTTTGGCAACAAATGCAGTTTTTTTGCAGCGTTACACAAATAAAGAAATTCCAGATAAGTTGGTTCAAAGCACTAAACTGCGTCAAAGTTAAACTCCCCTTGTTTTAATGTACAGCTGAATAAACGCAGCAGGAGTTTAACTCACGCTAAACCACCTAAAATACAAAATGATGTTCCAGGCAGTGATTTAAAATGAATTTATTTAAAACATTTCTAAAAGAAAAATAATATGCAATTAAGTTGCAACTGTGATTTGAAATTGCAGCAGGTGATCTGACGTCAACACCTTTCTTCCTTGCTGAGAGTTTCATCATCACAGTTTCATCACGTTACACAGAAGATGAGTGTGTGTGTGTGTGTGTGTGTGTGTGTGTGTG